>JXCR01105097.1:563114-582860 GCA_002079205.1 Phalaenopsis hybrid cultivar
CGGTCCTTAAATTTTAAGGATAATATGATTAAGTAAAACATATTAAGTTTAATAAATCCCTAAGNAATTGAAAATTATTTAAGTGTTAAATTTGATGATGATCTTTAAAAATCAATTAAAAATATCAAATGATCTCAAAATCTTTTGAAATTTTTATGGTGAGTTCTCTGACTCATGAGTCATAGTGGAGAATAAAAATCAAGTAATTTTGATATCTATGTACTCCAAATTAAATGTTTTAAGAAAATTAAGGTTTGCTCAAAACAGTGATGTTTTGATTCTTAAAAATCATGAAATTATTTTCTAAGACTCTTATAGTCATAAGTAACTCACATGAATTTTTGTAGAATTTTTCAAGCAATATATAAATTTCCATAATTATTTGAATGGAAAATAGATGAAAACTTAGAAAATTAAGATCTCTATCTAGAGATCTATCTTTTTTTAAAAAATACTCAAATTGATTCTTTAAACAGAGGCTACAACATATACAAAATTGGGATCAAGGTGATGAGTCAACAGGAATGGAGAGTTCAAAAACCTCTAACACTAATTGATTTTTATAAAATTAAATGTGCATTAAGTAAGCATGNACAATACACGCGCGGATAGACGACATCCGTTCATCGTCCCCAATAGCCTTAACCGAGGACCATCCACACTAAAACCTTAAGATCTCTGCCTAGACTCAACCAAATCACTTCGGGTTTGATCCTATGGACTCGTCTAAGTGAGACGAACATATCTATACGGTTAATAAGCCATGAAATTAAGCCATTGTAAATGGAGAACTCGTAAAGGGTCGGGAGAGTTAGTGAGGTTATACCTTTGCTCTGAGAGGTGTAGCCTCAATCAGAGATTCTTCACACCTTTGTTGTAAAGGCTCAGGATAGTGAGTAAGGTTATACCTTTGCTCTGAGAGGTGTAGCCTCAATCAGAGATTCTTCACACCTTCGTTATAACGTGAGTTATACCTTTGCTCCGAGAGGTGTAGCCTCAATTAAAGATTCTTCAAACCTTCGTTATACAAGCTTGAGGATGAACCCTCTGGCTCTGGTGTAAAGCCTATGTATGAATTCGACCACAACCCATTTCAGGTGTTGGTTGAGGGCTATGGTAGAGGCTCTGTGGAGAGGTTATTTGATGGGGCTTTAGCAACTTTTACTCTTATGAAGGTGTAGAGCCAATCAATTTAGAATTTGGGGCTGTGTAGGTGGAGATTGGGTTTTGTNTGACTAGTCTTCTTGTTCCACTACCTGAAACTCAAAATGCATGTCAGAGCATTTATGTATATATAGCTGGAAAAGTAAAGTCTTGGAAACCTTCCACTCTGTATTGAGGGTGCTTAAATTTTAAGGATAATATTATTAAGTAAAACATATTAAGTTTAATAGATCCATAAGGTATTCACCAGGTTAAGAGTAGGGAGCAGGTCCNGACCTTCTTAATGTCTGGTAAAAGGCATTGGATTCATTTAAACTTTATTATGTTACTTAATAATTCATCCTAGGAACAACCTGATGCTCAGTGAAATTCTAGGAGCTTCATCGCGTACAGATGGTATTCTGCTAATCTTGGTTTTAGAATTTTATATTGTCCGGCAACCTACTGGATGACAAGTTGAGAGTCACCATAAATGGCAATGTTCGTTATATCCATTTAAATCGCCAACTCCAATCTGGTGATTAAAGCTTCATACTCTGCTTCATTGTTGGTACATGGCTCCGTCAGATGGTACGAAAACCTCAACATACCCTTATCTGGCGTAATAAATATCAAACCGATCCCTGCCTTGCCTGGTATAACTGTGCCTGATCCCTTGTCTTTCCTGGCTGACGAAGCACCATCGAAGTACATTTCCCAGTGCTACGAACTAGAAAATTCCATCTATAATATTTGCCCGTCTAGTAACTCGTTATTGAGAGAGGACCCAGCTGGCACTGGGTGTGCAGCGAGAAAATCTGCTAAAATCTGTCCCTTGATAGCACGGAGGGGCACAAAAGTTATATCAAATTGCAATAAGATCATTGACCATCTTGCTAAACGTCCGGAGAGTGTTGGTTGGGTCATTAAATATCAAGTTGCAATAAGATCATTGACCATCTTGCTAAACGTCCGGAGAGTGTTGGTCGGGTCATCAAATATTGCAATGGATTAACTTTCGAAATTAGGGTGATCTTATGAGAAAAGCATGTAGTGTTTAAACTTTTGAGCGGCAAAAATTAGTGCCAGACAATGCTTTTCAATAGGTGGATACCTTATCTCTGCCAGTATTAGACGACGACGCAAGTAGTAGAGAGCATTTTCTTTTCCCTCCTCATTGACTTGGGCTAAGAGGGCTCCAAGAGAGTCATCCAAAGCCGCGGTATAAAGTATCAACGGTTTCCCTAGGATAGGTGCTGCCAAACCAGGAGGTTTCATTAAATATTGTTTAACGTCCTCAAAGGCCCGCTGGCATTTTTCTTCCCAAATAAATTTGGCATCCTTTTTAATTAATGTCGAGAAAGGCTGACACCTACCTGAGAGATTAGAAATAAAGCGTCTCAGATATGCCAACTTCCCCTGAAAGGAACGTAGCTGTTCCAAGGTTTTAGGGGGAGGCATTTCCAAGATAGCTTTAATCTTATCCGGGTCGATCTCGATTCCCCGATGACAGACAACGAATCCTAAAAATTTCCCGGAGGTTACGCCGAAGGCGCACTTTATGTGGGTGAAGACCCTAAAGGGGCAAATTAGTGTATTTAAGGACACTTAACCAAATTTTTAGTCCTAATNTGAGTTAATTAATATCAGAAATTACTCATTTCCCATTTTGATTAAGCCTAAATGTTCATTAAGGCCAAAATATCCAAAATTACAATTTTGCCCCTAAGGGTCCAAACTTTCATAATTTGTCAAATTTAAGTCAAATGACTTTGAAATTTTTATGTAACCTTACTGATAAGTCAATTAAGACATCAGAGGAGAAAATGTGGATTTTTAAATTTTAATTTGATTTATATAATTATTTTCATGCAAAAATATGCATCTTCAAAGAAAATTTCAAAAGATGATTAGGACAATTACTAATAACTTGAGATTTTTATGTAAGCTAGCCCTAGATCAGAAAGTCATTTGGCCAAAATTTCATAATTTTTTGAATTTTTTGTGATTTATTAAAATTAATTGAAGTTTTGGGAAGTTTAATAAAAATAAAATATTTTATATGTTGAAAAATATGTTTTATATTTTTGGAAACATTCTCTGAGGTCAAGGAACCTAGAAAAATTTATTTTGTTTTTTTTTATTTTTATTTGAACTTTTAGAATTATTTTGGTGAAAATTCTATTTTTAAGCCTTAAAAATCATTTCAAGGTTTAAAAATAGATATATTTATTTTTAGACTTTGGAAAAATATTCCAATGATTCCTAAGTGTTTAGGAAATTATTTGAAACATTTCCATGGGTTAAATTTTTTTATGATTTTTTTTAATTTTTTAATTATTAAAAATAATTAAAAATAACCTAAAAATCAAGTTTTTATTTTAAATATAATATTATTTTGAATTATTAAAAATAATTAAAAATAACCTAAAAATCAAGTTTTTATTTTAAATATATTTTTATTTGTTAAAAATAATTAAAATAACTTAAAAATTAAGTTTTTATTTTAAATATATTTTTATTTTTATCAGATTCCCCTGATATCAGAGAACTTAAAAAACTAAGTTTCATAATTTTTGGAATTATATTTTAAAAAATAATTAAAATAACTTAAAAATTAAGTTTTTATTTTAAATATATTTTTATTTTTATTATGAAAATAATTAAAATGACTTAAAAATTAAGTTTTTATTTCAAATATATTTTTATTTTTATTAATCCTCTAACATCAGAGAACTCAAAAAACTAAGTTTGATAATTTTTTGAGTTATATTTTGATTTTTAAAAANCTCCTAAGTTCTTAGGAAATAATTTTGGAACATTTCCATGAGTTTAGTATTTCATGATTTTTTTATTATTTTGAATTATTAAAAATAATTAAAAATAACCTAAAAATCAAGTTTTTATTTTAAATATATTTTTATAAATCCCCATGATATCAGAGAACTCAAACAACTAAATTTGGTAATTTTTGAAATTATAATTTGATTTTTAAAAATCATTTAAGTTTCAAATGTGATGGTCACTTTTAAAAATCAATAAAAAATNAACTATGTTTCATAATTTTTGGAGTTATATTTTGATTTTTAAAAATCAATTAAGTTTCAAATTTGGTGGTCACTTTTAAAAATCAATCAAAAATATTAAATGATCTCTAAATGACTTAATTTTTTTATGTTGAGTTCCTTGACTCGTGATCCATAGTGGAGAACAAAATTCAAGTGATTTTGATCTCTATGTACTCCAAATTAAATGTTTTAAGTAAATTAGGACTTGCTTAAAACAGTGATGTTTTGATTCTTAAAAATTATGAAATTGTTTTCTAAGACTACTCTTGCCCTAGAAAACTTATATGAACTTTTATAGAATTTTTTAAGTCACATACAATTTTCTATAATTATTTGAATATAAAATACATAAAAACTTAGAAAATTAAGATCTCTGACTAGANGATTTTTATTAAATCCCTCTGATATCAAAGAACTCAAAAAACTAAGTTTGATAATTTTTGGAGTTATGTTTTGATTTTTAAAAGTTATTTAAGTGTTCAATTTAATAATGATCTTTAAAAATCAATTAAAAATATTAAATGATTTCAAATTCTTTAAAATTTTTATGGTGAGTTCTCTGACGCATGAGCCATAATGGAGAATAAAAATCAAGTGATTTTGATCTCTATGTACTCCAAATTAAATATTTTAAGCAAATTAGAGTTTGCTCAAAACAATGATGTTTTGATTTAAAAAAATCATGAAATTATTTCTTAAGACTACTCTGGCCATAGGGAACTTACATGAATTTTTTTAGAATTTTCTNAAATAAACATCAAGTGATTTTGATTTCTATGTACTCCAAATTAAATGTTTTAAGCACATTAGAATTTCCTCAAAACAGTGATGTTTTGATTCTTAAAAATCCTGAAATTATTTCCTAAGACTACTTAGGCCATAGGGAACTTACATGAATTTTTATAGAATTTTCTAAGCCAATTACAATTTTCTATAATTACTTGTGTAGAAAATGTATAAAAACGTAGAAAATTATGATCTCTGTCTAGAGATCTCCTATGTCTTTAGAAAAAATTCTCAACTTGTGTACCTAGACAGAGGCTACAACATATAAAAATTTGGGGTCAAGGTAATAATCCAATATGAATGAAGAATTCAAAAACCCCTAACCCTAATTCATTTTTTTAAGAATAATTTATGCATCAAATTAATGTGAAAGTAATTCTATATAATTCTCCTCTGTTCACTGAGCAAGAGAGTAATTTTCTTTTATTTTTATGAACTTATTATGCAAAGATATGGATTTTTGAAGTTTAGGGGCTATTTTCTGAATTTATTAAATACCCCTATTTATTTATTCAAAACCACGGGCTGACTGGAATCATCGGACCCGTCGCATAGCCATGCGGCGTGCTTCAATTTGATGCCGCCTTCTGATTCAGCTGTCACGCAACCCGTCATATTGTTCCAGAGGATCATCCGGCTTGATCTCCGCCATCCATTCAATACACGCGAGAATGGACGGCATCCNACTGACCTTATTTATACAATTTGCAAACTTTCTGGAGTGAAAATTGGAGATGAAGAATGGGTTTACCCTATGAAACCCATTAGTAAGGCCAATTTAAAAACTTATGGTCACATGAGAAGTGGAGAACTGAGAGTAGAAGTTAAGAACCTTCTACTAGTAGAGATGTTCCCTCTACAAGTTATTACCTTCCACCTTCTAGTTCCCCTACCCCCACTGATTTGATGAATGAGTTGACCTTGCAGTGGAAGAGCATAGAGTTAATAAATGAAAGGATTGGAGGTTTAGAACGTCGATAAGATTATGATAGTGAGTACCTTGGAAGTTGGGTGCAAATAAATAGGGAAATAATATTATCAGGCGTAGAATTGGAGATTTTAGAGTGACAGACTAAAATCCCCAATTTGATCCTATCGTTTGGGTGCTGAAGTGTAGATGTTAGCCCTCAGGCGAGGGGAACATGGGAGCTCTAATATGAGAGCCGGTATCCTCCCAGCATTACATATAGGTGCACTATACTTTGATGAGTTCAAATACTACATATCACATAAAGGTGCACTACACTTCGATTAGTTTAGATACTATATTTCACATATAGGTGCACTACACTTTGATGAGTTCAGATACTATATTTCACATATAGGTGCACTACACTTTGAAGAGTTTAGATACCACTCCGTTCACACACCTTTTAAATGATAGGGTTTAGGGCTGCCTGATTATAGGGGTGATTCGTTGGTGGCCTCTAGTTGATGTTGATAGGTTGACTTCGATATATCAGTTGCCTATGGGATCAAGATAAAGAGAAAGAGAGGTCTAGTCTGAGCCTAAACCCAAATTAAACTAATATTCCACTTTAAATTTTCATATGCTTATCACTTAACCTTTCTCTTATCATTTGTAAATATTTGTCTAATCCCTTTATATTATGTAATTGTAATATGTTTTGTAACATCACCAGACTTAATCAGGTACACTTAGTTGTTCCAGTTTTGTTCCTTTACTGCGCATTTTTTTTATTATTGCATAGTTTTTCTTTTCTTTATATTGCTTCATTTCTATAATTTTCCTTCAGCCTTTTTCTGTTACAGTAGGTCACTACATAGTTGTTTCTTTCTTATACTATATTGCACTATAAACATTCACCTACATTCAAACTTTTAAATACAAGTTCTTTTAGTATGTTTATGTAGTCTCATAGGGTAGGCCTTTCGAGGCATAATTTTCTCTCTTATTCTTCCCTTCTCGAGACAAGATTAAGACATTGTCAATTGGTGATTCATCCCCAGACAGCGATCGAGATGACAAATCTGGAGCAAATGACAATTCACCTTCGGATGGCAATCGAGGTGACAACAGGGAGACAATGGAAGAAGCTTCAACCGTGCTTCGATAGATTTAAATAATATACCTATAGGACACTGGGGTTGTTCGTTTGGTACAACGTAAATCATCACATTATCTTTTAGTACTTTCTACGATTTTTATATATCATACGATATAAGTCCTAAACTTTTTAGGATTCCAAGGTCACCGTTTAGTAGGATATAAATCCTCACATTTCCTCGGGCCATTTACATATGAAATGTAGGTGCAAGTCCCAAACATCTAAATAATTTATAGGATGCAATATCACATAATTTGTCTTTCAAAGATGTTAAACCAAATCATAGGTTAGTTTGAGATGTCACTGAATATCCTTCAGTATCTTCAACATCTCATACTTTTCACTCCTTTGGATTCTGGAAATAACTGTTCCTATTTAAACCTATCTTATTTGACTTTTCCTATGAACAATCGTGGAAACTTGAACGATGAATTCTTGAAGATGAAACCTCTGATCATTACCGAGAGTTTTCTTAGGTTACTTTGGTTATCTAAGATGTAATTAACTATAAGGGCTTGCCTCTATAGGGAATTAAAAAACTCAGATTAATTTAAACCCTATTTAATCTATGTATTAGATAGGGGAATTTGTTGGATATAAATTTCGCAGACCAAAATAGAGTCTTTAAAATTTTAATTTTAGATAGCCTACCAATAAGTGATATGTTCATCCTTCAAGATGATATATCATTTATGATATCATGCTTAGCTGTTTAAACTATTAGATATATGAGGTCTATCTGGTTTCATCATTTTTCAAAGATAAAGGATACCATTTTCACAAAATTAAAATTACATCATATATATATATATATATATATATATATATATATAAAATTTTAAATTTAAATTTTAAAATCTTATTTAAAAAAAAATAGCCGACACGCCTGATCCCCTCCACGTGGTTCCCGCGCTAAACATCTCGAAACCCGTGCTCGTATCTTATTTCTACTACATGGCTCTCCTAGACTCTAAAACGTACATAGGAAAAAGAAATGACTCAATCTTGCATGAAAACAAGTATTAGCGGGAAAACTCACATGCATATGACGTATAATGAGCCATGCCTTAAAAGTGAGGGAGCTAAGTAGCACTTGCAAGCAAAAGCGGTCAGAAATCATCACATTCTTCCCCATAGCGGTACATGTGTTGTGCATAAATAAGCATAGATCCCTACAAAAAATGTCGTAACACACTACCACACATATGCAGCATGAAGTCACACCACAAGCAAAATGTAAAAGAAAGATGCTGGCTAGAGCAACCAATCTAGCAGAGAATAATAACCAAACATAAAAAACACTACCTAGCACACTAAATCCTAGCCTAACACACCATCTAATGAAAAGCGTGTCAACCTAATATCCAAGCGCGGGGTAAGTCTGGGTATAGTATGACTTTGATGGGGTCGCCATACTGGCCCCATCCTAAAGATCCGAAGGATCTAAAGGGTGTCACAAAGAGCGGTGACACAATTTAGATCTATTAGATCTTTAACACAGTTATACTCGTGTCAATCTTGATGACTTAACTCGCATTGTTCACCGGGATCAACCCAAAAAGCAATGCTCGTTAAGGCATCGCGATCGACACGGGGCCACTCTCATAATGAGCCAAACTCACTACTCATGCAAACATGCAAATGTAAATTCAAATAATCATGTGATAGAAGTGATGAGTGTACCGTGGGGGTAGTGACTCAGAAAAATATGGGCATAACATGGAGACAATGGCCCGAACAAATGTGTGCCAAGGCGACAGTGATCGAAAGTGCGAGTGTACTGTGGAGGTAGCGACCCGAGGAAAGTGTGATGAGGTGGCAATGACCAAAAGGGATAGACGTGCCGTGGCGGCAGAGACCCGAAGAAGGTGTGCTGAGGTGACAGTGACTAAGAGGGATGACCATACCATGGCGGCATGTCAGAGCTATTTTTGTTTGGAGGGAGTTGCCCATAAGAAGCTGTCGGTCACCGAAATCGAAATCCCGTCGCCCGTTTTAGAAGGACGTTTTAAGTTACATATATATATATATATATATATATAATTTTAAAAAAATATGAAATCAAAATGACCCCATATTTTTCATAGTTTAAATGAAAGAGCGCTGTACCTCAAATCATGTATCTATCCCGAAGGAAAAACACAAGACTTGAGGATGATGCTCGATCAAATAAACTGAGGAATATAAAACATCCGTTTGGTTTGCAAAACCTTTATATTTGCCGACAAGTTTCCCTATTTAATATAAAAGATTAAATAGGATTTATATTAAGCTGGGTTCAGACATGCTTTCTATAAGGGCAAACCCCTATAGTTAATTACATCTTAAATGACCAAAGTCACCTAAGAAGACTCTCGATAAAAATCATGAAATATTATCTTCAAGGAATTTCAAAGGGTAGAGCTTTTCAATGAGATTGGACGTAGAGGTGTGAAAGGGGATTGGTTCAAATTTGGAACATTTTATCACAATGTCCAAAGGAGGAAGAACTAGGGGATGTCATGGATCCAAAGGAGAACCTCAGTGACTTCCCAAGCTATCCTAATGTGTGGCTTCATTTTTTGAGGAAAAATATTTAAGTGTTTCATCTGCCAATTTTATTAGTTAGGGCTTAAATTCATGTGAAACTATCACACAAATAGCCTGGAAGATGTGAGGATTTAGGTCGTGTCAAACGAAAATCTCGGAATCCTAAGACGAGTTAGGGCTTATATTATATAGCATGACTATACAAAGGCCTAAAGATACGGTGAGGATTTACATTGCATAAGAAAGCAACCTCGATTTCCTATGAATTTGTTCCTTATATCTAAGGAAGGAAGATTGGTTTAGCTGGGGAAGACATGTTTTGCTGTTGAAGATGGCCGNGGTGAAGCAATCAACACAAATAACCTTGAAGACGTAAGGATTTAGGTCATGAAGAATGACAACCTCGGAATCCTAAGGCAAGTTAGGGCTTAGATTGTACAACAAGATTATACAAATGCCTAAAAAATGTGTTTGAGGATTTATGTTGCATTTGGCAAACAACCTCGATATTCCATGGCTTTGTTGTTTAAAACTAAGGAAGGGATGTATTAGTGTAGATCCTCTTGCTGTTGAAGATGACCGGGCNTGTACTAGCTCCAAGCTCCTTGCCACGACGAGTTTGAGTTTTTAAGTGTGTCAAGTTATGATGCTAAATCAGGTGGCCTTATGGTTGAAGTTCTTTAAATTTTATTGGGGCATGCTAAAGTTGATTAGAGCGACATCGGTTAGAATCCTACGGTTCCCTCGTTCAGGCACCGCTATTTTCTATTGGATTCACTTAGTCCAAATGAATTTACTAAACTCAACTTAATGAGTTCCATAATTNATTAAAGTTCTTTAAATCTTATTATGGGCATATTAAAGTTGATTAAAGCGACACCGGTCAAGATCCCACGATTTCATCATCCCGACACCACTATTTTCTATTGGAATCTCTTAGTCCAAATGAATTTATTAAACTCAACTTAATGAGTTCCATAATTTCATTTAGACCGTGAAAAACCTCGTTAAAATCGTAGGTTACCTCTTTCGAGGGATTCCTGATCATCCGATAAAGACATCTTAATTTTGTTGCAGTTGTAGTTTTGTGTGATGTTTGTGATTAAATTTTGAGTTGTTTTATATTTTGAATNATTTTGAAATGTTGTGCGGTATTTTTGTTTGAAATTTTGTTTTTGGTTTTGGTTTTGGTTTTGTTTTTAACATGCAAGTGTTTTTTATGNGGTTTTGATTTTGATTTTCATACAGAGTGATATGGTTGTTTAACATGCAAATTTGCATGTATAAAAGTACAGTATGAAAGTACAAGAAAGATAACGCTGAAAACCGTAAAAGTGTACCTGGCGAGTCTTCTTGTTCCACCACCTATAACTCAAAAGACATGTTATGACAGTTTATATGAGACAGGGAAGTAAAATTTTGGTAGTTTTCCTAACCCTATGTTATATCTTGGTGGGTCCTTAAGAATTTAATTAAGGATGATTTTGTTAAGCAAAACATATTAAGTTTAGTAGATCTTCAAGATATCCAACAGATCTAGAGAAAGAAGCAGGTCCGTGCTGCTTTTTCGCTGCCTGGTAGAAAATCCTAAGTTCTTTTAAACTTATTATGTTGCTTAACAAGTCATCCTGTAAATACCCTTAATGCTCAATAACAATTTTTGGAACACTTAGCCAAATTATAACCCAAATTGGGCTTGTAGTGTTTGAAAGATGTTTTAATTTTCAATGATATTTACTTTTCTAATCCTCATTTAAATGATACTTTGTTTAGCCTAAGTACTAAGCCCTTAAGACCTAGGTGAGTGTCTTAATTAGCTTTGAAAAGATTAAGCTTTAGGTGTTCACAATTCATGATTTGAATTTTATTTGAAAATTAAAATAGGGGTATTAAATTGATTAATTATTAACTTCAAAAGTCTTGGTTCATTTTATTTTAATAAACTTCCAAATTTTAACAATTTAGAAATTTATTGACCTTTCTTTTCAATTAAGAAAGTGATGTTGGATTCTACCAATTAACCCCTTGTGTTTAAAACATCCAAATTAAGATCAGAGGTTACCCATTTCTCTCTTTAAATTAAGCCTAAATGTTAACTAAGACTAAATTTCCAAAATTACATATTTGCCCATAAGGCTCTAACACCTCATAATTTGTCAAATTTAATTCAAATGACTTTAAAATTTTATTCCTACCTCATTCATGGGTCAATTAAGACATCAGAGGAGAAAATGTGATTTTTCAAAATTTACTTACCTCATTCATGGGTCAATTAAGACATCAGAGGAGAAAATGTGATTTTTAAAAATTTAATTATTTATATAATTATTTTCATGCAAAAATAGGATTTTTCGAAGAAACTTCATAACTTGAGCAAGGTTTTAATCCCTTGAAATTTTTATTGGAGATAAAATTAGAATAGAGAAGCCTTTGGACCAAATTTCATGATTTTTTGAATTTTATTTGAATTTTAAGAATTATTTTAAGTTATTGGGTATTTATTAACTATAAAATATTTTAAATGGGGAAAATTAAGTTATATATTTTTGAAAAGTCTCCCCAAGGTCAAAAAACTCAAAGAAGAAGATTTTATATTTTTTTAAATTTTATTTGATTTTTTGGAATTATTTTTAGTGAAAACTCATTTTTAGCCTTTAAAAATTTTTTTTAAGCTTTGAAATTTAGTTTCTTTATTTAGAAAATCAGGAAAAATATTTTAATTATTCCTAAGTGCTTAGGAAGTAATTTAGAATATTTTCATGAGTTTTATTATTTTTGTGATTTTTAATTATTTAAATATTTAAAATAGACTAAAAAAAATCAATTTATTTTTAAAAAATACCCCTGATCACAGATAACTCAAAAAAATAAGTTTTTATAAATTTTTGAGTTATATTTTCATTTTTAAAAATCATTTAAATGCCAAAAATGATGTTTATCTTTAAAAATCAACTTAAGTTATCAAATGAACTCAAAATATTTTGAAATTTTTATGGTGAGTCCTTTGGATTATAAATAATAGTGGAGAATAGAAATCAAGTCATTTAAATGTTTATATCTTTCAAAGTTAATTATCATAGTGATTTAGTGTTTGTGAAAATTAGGTGCATTTTAAATGAATTGACCCATGAAATTATTTCCAAAAGGATCCCTGGTCATCATAAACCTTCCAAAATTTTCTTAGGATTTTCTAATCAGCATGCTAATTTCCATGATTATTTTAAGGAAATAATGTGCATAAACTTGAAAAATATAGATCTCTGTCTAGAGACTTCTTATGACTTTGAAAAAATCAGAGGATGTTTCCCTTGACAGAGGATATAACATGTTAAAATTTCAAGTCATTGTGAAGTGCCAATTTGCATGGAGAATCAAAAGATTCAAATCAGTATTTAATTAATTAAAAATAAAATATGCATTGCATGGACTTAAAATCATTTCCACATTGTTCTCCTCTGTTCACTGAGTAAGAGGGTATTTTTATTTCATTTTTGTGATTTTTCTACACCAAGATATGAATTTTTTAAGTTAGGGGAGTTTAAATAAATTGGAAAAAGCCCTATTTTTCTACTTATCCACGTGACGCCTCGTCAACCTACGTCAGCTCCGAAGCTCCACGCGGCGCACTCCCATTTGACGCCGCTATCCACGCTAGAAGCCACATGTCCCGTTGTTTATGTAAAGAAGCGCTGTCCCGCTTCATCTTGGCCGTTCGTTCGATACACGCTTGATCAAATGGCTTCCCGTCATCGTCCCTGATAGAGTGATCCCATGACCGTCCACACTAAAACCCTAAGATCTCAACCTAGACTTAACCAAATCACTTTGGGTTTGATCCTATAGACTCATCTAAGTTAGACAAACACATCTATACGGTAATCATGCAATTAAATTAAGCCTAATCAAATGGAGAATCAAAATAGGCTCGAGAGGGGGAGAAGTTTTATACCTTTGCTCTGAGAAGCGAAGCTTCAATTAGAGGGTCTTGGCTCATTCATTAGGGTCCAAGGAGGCTAGGGATTAAGCCTCTTACTGTTGTGTAAGGCTTAGGTATGAATTTGACCAAGCTCGATTTCAAGTGTTGGTCTAGAGCTATGGTGGAGGTTATTTCAGAGGGAGATTTTATGAGGCTTTGGCTTCTTTTGTGGTTGTGAAGGTGTGGGTACAAGTATCTAAAGTTTGGTGAACTGTGGAAGTGTAATGAGTTCTATCCTGGTTTTGGGCAGAGGTTTGAGCTCAAAATTAAGCTTCCACAACGGAATTCAGTGAGGGAGGAGGGTTGGATTGCACTGAGGGGATCTCAGAGCAGCTTTGTGAGAAGTTTGGGAGGCTCTCTCTAAGAAATTTTCAGCACACCTCCCATGGCCGTGGAGGTGAGTTTTTATAAAAATGTCCATGGGGTGGCTCTCAGGGTACAAGTTTGGGTGCATTGTGGTTCTTAGGTGGAGGGCAGAAGAGCTCTACAGTTTAGATGAGCTGGCCTCTAAGTTTGATTTGGGTGAAGCTCCATGGGGGTGGCTCTCGGTTTGGCCATTTTCTGGCCACTAGGTCGGCCGGCCGGCCAAGGGGAGGTGGCTAGGAGCTCAGGGAACCCAAGGGAACCTGTCATAGCAATTTAATGGATTGAGTTTTAATTTTGGCAAGAGTATCTTAAGCATGTGCATTTTTGGAAATAAAAATCCCTTAATTTGGGCGACCTTTGGTCCATGTCTTAGTTTAGGTGATTAGATGGGTTTTGGCTCTGTCTTATGGTCTAATCAATGACTCAAGTGGAGTTAATTTGGTGACTTTGGGGTAGTTAGACCATATTTAATGCACAAAGTTTGGGTTTGGGCTAGGTTAGCCATGTAAACATTGTGTAGCAGATTGTTATGAAGATTTTTGGTGAAGGGTTGAAGTGATTTTGAGTTTAATTGGTAGGTCAATTTGAGGGATTTTTGAAATTTGGCCAATTTGGGCATGTTGGGCTAGACATGGGTCTAGTTTGGGCTAGCCTTGAGCTAAGTCCAAATTGAATGGTCTACATGATCAAGGGAGGTGTTGTGAAGATTTTTTATGAAGGGATGAAGTGGAAATTTTGGGGTTAAGGCCCTCAATTTGGTGAAATTTTGAGACATTGTCAATTTGGGGCAAATTTGGGGCTTTTGGACTTATGTTGAAATCAAATGAAATTGAGGTCCTACCAAGGACAATCAAAGGCAAAATTTGATTTTTAGGAATTTTATGAAGATTTTCCAACACAAATTGTGGCCAATTGAGTGGGCTATGGGTTCAATTTGGCGGAACCAAGTCATGGGGCCAAAATTGGATTTTTGATCTAAATCAAAGTTAGGTTCAAATCATGGATCAATTTGTCTTGGATTTGGTATTCATTGATCATATCAAGGGTGAATTTGAGTTTAGAATTTAAATTGGGGTAAATTGAGACCAATTGGATAGACATTTGAGGTGATTTGGAGAAAATATGGGCCTTTAAAGGGCAATTTGAGGGTTTTGATCAAGGATCGTTAAATTGGCCAAATTGGTTCATGTCATAGTTGAGGAAAATGAAATTGGGAATATTTGGGAGTTTTTGGGAATTTTTGGGATTTTATAAAATTTTTGGAAATTTGGGCCAAAGAGGGGTATTTTGGTAATTTGACCAATTTGGGGATTTTGGGTAATTTGGGTGTTTTCAAGGTATTTGAAATGATTTTTGAACAAGTTTGGGTATTTTGGCTAGATTTTGAGATTTTGGCCAAATTTGGGGTCTCAAGGGTATCTGGGTAATTCGAGGGAATTTAGGGGCAATAGGGTAGGTTGGGCATCTTGATAGAGTTGGATTGCCAACCACCATAACTAAGCCATGGATCAATGGAAAACCAATTTTGGGTCCTCTATGTAGTGGTGTTAGCTAAACCCTAGCCTAGGGCTAATGGGTTTAGGGTACCACCTACAAGAGTCTCCCAAAAGTATCAAGGGAGCAAAGCCTAGAAGTTCTGGGTTTAGGGTAATGAGTGATTATGAGTACAAGTGATTGCAAGTGAGTGACTTAGCCCTAGACCAACACACAGGGTCAATCCTAAAGTCTAGCAGTCCCAAAGGTGACTCATCTTGAGTTTCCCCCATAATGACCGCACCTATTAAGTGCTAGAGGTTAGGACCAATATGTGGAACTTCAAGTTGAGTACAGAAGAGTTTGAAATTTCTAATGGTGAGGTTTCCTTGTATAGTTTTCTAAGAGTAATCAATAGGAAAGTCCTATGGCTAGACCTTAGGATATTAAGGAGGAAAAAAATAAACCTTAACCAAAAGTGAGTCAACACGACAACGACCAAAAGAAAGTGTGCCAAGGCGTCAGTGACCTGAAAGGGTGGGCGTGCCATGGAGGCAGGGGCCTACAGAAGGTAAGAATCATGTCGTGGAGGCAGTGACCAAAAGGGATGGACGTGCTGTGGCAGTAGCGGCCCGAAGAAGGTGTGCCAAGGCAGCAGTGACCGAAAAAGATGAGCCTGCCATGGTGGTAGCGGCCTGAAGAAGGTGTGCTGAGGCGGCAATGACCAAACAGAATAGACATGCCTTAGAGGTAGAGGCTCTAAAGATGGATGTGCTGCAGAGGTAGTGACCCAGAGGTAGTGATGATCCTCACTGGGGAGCATCACCCAAGTGCAAATGCAAATGCAAAGACATATGGTGCAACATGCAAGCACACAAGCATGCAATGATACAAAGAAAAAGGGACAAGATGTAGAAGCATACAAACATGCAAGTGCTTGATCGATCAAACCGTGGTGGTCAATTGAACTAAAGTGATCAGTCGACCTGGCGGTGGTGGCCGGTCGAACCAAAGAGATCAGTTGACTGGGCCGGAGTGGCCGGTCGAACCAAAGTGAGTTGTTCACTAGGCCGGGATGACCGATCAAACTAAAGTGAGACGCTCAACGGGCCAGGGCGGTGATCCCGAAATTGCTTATATGCAACAATATAACAATACCTTTAATTATAATTTTCACTTATATTTCCTTACTTTACAACAGAACAAAAAAATTGATCCTGAAGAAAATAAGAATTTAAATTTCTAATTTTTATATATTGGGATATTACATAATTATACATATCATTATCAAGTAATATATGTCTTTTTGATTATGACCTGAATATCGACCCATAGAGAAATACACAATATGCACTATTGAACAACAAACTTTATATTCTAAAAAGACAATTACTTAAACGACAGATTTATTCGCAGTATTAAAATTCAAATCTTTTTGGTATTTTTGATATTTTGACAGAACAGTAATAATTTAAAAAGATAACTTGAGTTTATGTAAGAGAAAAAACACTAAATTTGAAAAATTCTTTCTCCTTATCATGAATTAGTAATAAGTATAGGAATTCTGTTGTGGAAGTATACAAATTGTTTTATGCCAAATAAGAGCAATTATATTCTTTACCCTTACTAGAGATGCTATAAAGAACATTGACTAATTTAAAGTTTGAATAGTTCTGAAGACCGACTAGGTAGAGAAGATACCGGCTCTCACTCTAGAGTTCCCTTGATTTCCTCCACATGGGGGCTAACATCTTGTATCAAAACCTAAAACAATAAACCAAGGTGGGGGCTTTAACCTGTCACTTTAGGGTCCTCTAACTCTACACACTTAAATTATTATTTTCCTATTTATTTGCACTAAATGATATGAATTATATTCTTATTCATACAACCTCATGTGATTCTTTCCAAATGTTGACTGAGACAATACCAACTCGATTCGTACATGTTCTCACAACAAGTTTTAACATCTGGATTGGCCAAATCAAGAAGTAAATGAGGTTCATGGATTTAAATCATCACAACTTTTTCCAACATTAAAGATCAATTCTCTCCACAACTTCCATCCAAACTTTAATTACTTATCATTTTAAGGAGAAAGAGAAAGAAAAATACTCAGAATCCATGGAGAAAACAAAACCACACTTTAGTTTAAAAGTAGAAATCATTGTCAAACCAACAAGAATCTTGATCAAAACCAAAAGTAGTTCAAAACAAAAGATAAAAACTTATCTCAAATCCTCTACCAAACTCTCAAAGTTCCTTTGAATCTCTTCTCTTTTACAACACTCTTGAAATAAACTAAAATAAAAAAAGTTACAGTAAATTTTTGCGGTGCCTGAAAATCTCTAAAAACTATCTCTCCAAACTTCTTAGAACTCCTCTTCTAACTCTTTTCAAAACTTTCAAGAACCCACTTCAAATGTCTCAACTTTTTCTTTTATAAATCTTCAAAAGGTGTATTGGAAACTCTTCAAAATGTGCCCACATTCGATAAATTCTCCAAAGGATGTCTGCTTTCACAAGTATTTTAAACATATTTTCATTCTTAGTGGTCAAAACCACTCTCTTAAGAAGTTTTTGAGAAAATATGTAATATCATTTCTAAGTTTAGCAGTTTTTGAGGGTTGAAAATATTTAGATAAGAATTTTTGTGATAGTTCTCCCCAAGTTCTGATAGATCCAGGTGCTAATGAATTTAACCAAGCCTTGGCTTTATCCCTTGATGAAAAAGGAAAAAAGTCTAAGCCTAACAACATCATTAGACACTCCGTCATATTTAAAAGTAGCACAAATTTCAAAAAAAACTAGCAAGATATAAGTTTGGATCTTCAGTAGGTGTTCCTCCAAACTGATTATTTTGTACAATTTGGGTAATAACAGGTTTAAGCTCAAATGAATTAGCAACAACATCAAGATTTTGAATAGTCAAGTGAAGTTCATCTCCTGTTGGATTAGCATAATCTTTTAAAGGTCTTTGTCGATTTTTGTTTATTTGATTATTTTAGTTATTCACCATTTTGTTTAAGTTTTTAATTTCTTTTGGTTATTTTCAAAATTTTCTGATTGTACATTCTAATTCTGAATCGTAATGTACTAAACCTTTAGATCCAATATTTCGCATAAACAAATATAATAAGCAAAGAAAAATTTCTTAAAAAAGATTCTTAAATAAAAATATATTTTCTTTTTGGATTTTGAATTTTAAATTTATATATATATATAATTATCTCTAAATTTTCTAATTCACCAAATCTATTTAATTTACCGTTACCTTCCCCGACAACGACACCAAAAACTTGATCCTGATGTGAATATAGTTGTGTAAAAATTATATAGTTGACTCCGCTATGCAACAGTACCAAAAGTTTGATGCAATATTTTATGAATTAGAAATTTAAGCAATTAACGTTGGGATTCTACGTAAGTATACATATCGTTATCAAGTAATAAAAGACTTTTTATTTAAGCCTCAAATATCGATTCTACGGGGAAGATTTAAGGGTCTGTTTGGGGCAGCTGCAGATTCTCAGCTTTTCAGCTGCAGCTGCGCTGCCCCAGGAAGCAGCTGTAGGGAAGCAGCTGTGGGGAAGTTGACTGTCTGTTTGCTGCAGTTGCGTGAAAAATGTTGTGAGCCAGCTGTTTTATGTAAAAATGACCAAACTATCCCTGTTTGTTAAAACTGTTTAAAATATTTTGATTTATTTGTATAAATATGTGTTTAATATACATAAAGTTTATAAAAAATATTATTTCTTACTTAATTAAATGAACTAAATTGTTTTCAACATTCATTTTTATACATTTTTTTTTAAAAAATTTTGTAATTTTGAACACAAATAGGTTTAAAATTTTTCTTTATCTATATATCAATGTATATGAATATTAATTNATTTTCCCAATTCCACTTCTTAAGGTGAGCAGCCACCTTTTTTTGCAGAGTCCACAACTTTACCCAGGGGTTGGAGTTCCCATCAGCCCTCCAAACCTTACCAACTTCCTCACCAAACTGAGGGTGGAGAGTCCACATGTTTTGAAATCTAAAAGGAGCATTTTTTAGCTTTTTAGCATTTTGTATAGTACATAACAGTGGTCTATGGTCAGACCCTGCCATAGCCAGATGAGTAATGATGGTGTAAGGGAAGGTCTGAACCCATTTAGAGTTTCCCAACAATCTATCCAGCCTCTCCCACAATTTACCTCTTCTCCAAGTGAAATCAGGCCCTTGGTACCACAAATCAAACAACTCAGCCTCAGAGAGAAAAACATTGAATCTATTTAAAGCAGAGATAATGGGAGGTCTTCCACCTTTTCTTTCAGCAAGAGAGGAAAGACA
>JXCR01105097.1:585035-605128 GCA_002079205.1 Phalaenopsis hybrid cultivar
ACGGTGGAGGGAATCACGAAAGAGGTCTACTGCAAAGTAGAAAAGATCACGATCCCCTGTAAATTCTGGATCTNACATATCACGCAAAATAACTCATTTCTTCTTCCACACTCCGAATGATCGTTCGATTACGCCTTGCAATGATGAATGTCTTTTATTGAATAATTCTTTCTTCTCACGTGCTACACCGTTTGACCTTTCAAAATATGGGATATGATACTTTGTATCTGGATACGACTTAAGAAACCCCCTTCGTAAGGGATATCTGACGTCGACCAAGTCGTATTTACCTGTTGCGTGATGTTAGTCATAAATGGAAGTATAAAACAAAATTAATTTCTCAAATATACATACCTAGAGGAGGGTAAGGGAACTCATATGTTTGGTTTCTAGTAGCAAACTTGAAAACATGGTTATCGTGTGCGCTACATTCTCATCCAGTCATCACAAAAGTAGAACACATATTTAAATCACACACGGCTATGACATTTTGTGTTGAGTATCCACACCGTCTGATGTAAGCGACTTTCTCTGCAGGAGACAGTTGTGCATCGACATGTGTTCCGTCAATAGCTCCAATACAGTCCTATGGTGCATAAAGTACCCCTAAACCATTTAAAATCAATATTTTTTTTCTTGAAAATGAATATTATGTTGGACACTTACTTTGAAGAAGGACATGTATCGATGGTCATTTGCAATTTGTGTGGGAATGGTTTGAAACGTTGGGTACTCGAACTTTACTATCTTGTATGTCAGACTCATTAGCGCATTCAAACCCACGAAAAAAATGCCTAATAATGGTTTCCAAGGAATTTTAGAATCGCTCTATAGCTCCTCTAATAGATTCATTTTAGAATAAGATATACAGGGTAATTGTCAATACCTCTCTGGCAGTTGTTCTTGATGAGCTGTGTAATCCATGAAGGTCCCGAAGTTCATCAAGCAGGTCGAGAAATATCACCTTCTTCATACGGAATATGTTTGCAAACTTTGTTGGGTGTCCCCGTAATAACTCTCCGACCCATTTTTCTCCAACCTGACTTGATGTCATACAAGGGGTTCAATCAACGTATGTATGATAACAGTAGTATAGCAAGATGAGGGCGAGAGCAACTTTGCGATTGTGGTTAAATTGTTCTTCATCCATTCTATAAAATGTGGTAAATGATATTTTTTAAACATGTTAAACATTAACTTGAAGTAACAGGAAATATATTATAGTAAGAGAAATAAACGAAGACATAAACATAAATGTAATGACACAAAAAATCACATAAAGTTAGAGGAGGACATAGAAGCAAAGAGTCTATCATATAATTATTACAATGACTGGTACTAAAATAAAAACAAATCTCAACCCTAGTCAATCATTCATAAGAGATCGCAAGTAAGAAAGTCAAAATTATGGGTCTAAATTCGCGAAGAACAGTCTACGAGTAGAGTTCCCTAGCAACTTCACATATTTTAAATACATGGGTTTGTCTTCCTTAACACCGGGATATGTATTCAAGATTTTAAGGCACTCCATAATTGAGTAGTTGTTTGTTGTTAATGTTGGTGGTGGTGCAGTCTTCGGTTTGCAGGATTCAAGTAGCGTCTCTATGGAACCTCTGAGAAATGCGGCTCCAACTTTCTTCTTTTTTACTCTGAGAAATGCGGGTCCAANTCATAGCAATTCGTGAACTGTGTATTGTCTGCATAGCAACTGAAGCAAACAATGTACTTCCCTGACATCACTTTAATTGGGAAGCACTTTAATAGCTAAAATAAAACTGCAGGACTCCCCACTCATGTATAGTTGAATGTAGAATTGGGAAGCAATTTAATAGCTAAAATAAAACAGTTGCTCCACTCATCTACTCCCCGAATGTATAACCATTCTCATTCTTGATCCATAGAGAAGTATCCATTTCATTCATTACTTTAGAAAAGCAGATATGTTATCAAATAGCCTAACAGATCAATAGGAGACGAAACAATATTTGGATCTGAGTATGAGATGAGCTACTGTTAAAAGCAACAATATATAGTTTGAGCCATAATTACCCACATAAAGCCATCTCTGCTGAAGTATACTACAACCAGAGTGTACTAAAGCCATAAAGAAAATCAACTTTGAGCTGTAGAAGAAAATGTATGTGGTAACGTGTAGAAAAGGGATGCGGTGTTTATGTTTACGTGTAATTTAACCAAATTTAACATAAATGCTTACTGCCAACAGATTGTTCTTACAGAAAAACCTCAAATAAGCAAGCATTTGTAATTGTTTAGCCAAACTTTAAAGTACATTACTTAACATGTTTCGTTAATGTCGTCTGTTATTCGATCTCTCAAAGCTGCCATTTTAGATGCCCCTTCACCATCTCTGGTGTTTGTTTTAAGTGAATCCATTTCAAGCTGTGGTATGGTGCGGCCCACATGGTACTCTATGCTTCGGGGGGAATTTGCAGTAAATTTGCATCAACCACGACAAATTTTGTATCAGTTCTTGAAGGATGTTTTCTAATAAAGTTGTGTAGTACTATGGTGGCCACTGCTATCTGGATCTGCTTCGGAAATAGATAAGTGGGCATATCACGCAAAATAACTCATTTCTTCTTCCACACTCCGAATGATCGTTCGATTACGCCTCGCAATGATGAATGTCTTTTATTGAATAATTCTTTCTTCTCACGTGCTACACCGCTTGACCTTTCAAAATATGGGATATGATACTTTGTATCTGGATACGACTTAAGAAACCCCCTTCGTAAGGGATATCCGACGTCGACCAAGTAGTATTTACCTGTTGCGTGATGTTAGTCATAAATAGAAGTTTAAAACAAAATTAATTTCTCAAATATACATACCTAGAGGAGGGTAAGGGAGCTCATATGTTTGGTTTCTAGTAGCAAACTTGAAAACATGGTTATCGTGTGCGCTACCTTCTCATCCAGTCATCACAAAAGTAGAACACATATTTAAATCACACACGGCTATGACATTTTGTGTTGAGTATCCACACCGTCCGATGTAAGCGGCTTTCTCTGCAGGAGACAGTTGTGCATCGACGTGTGTTCCGTCAATAGCTCCAATATAGTCCTATGGTGCATAAAGTACCCCTAAACCATTTAAAATCAATATTTTTTTTCTTGAAAATGAATATTATGTTGGACACTTACCTTGAAGAAGGGCATGTATCAAGGGTCATTTGCAATTTGTGTGGGAATGGTCTGAAACGTTGGGTCCTCGGGCTTTACTATCTTGTATGTCAGACTCACTAGCGCATTCAAACCCACGAAAAAAATACCTAATAATGGTTTCCAAGGAATTTTGGAATCGCTATATAGCTTCTCTAATAGATTCATTTTAGGATAAGATATACAGGGTAATTATCAATACCTCTCTGGCAGTTGTTCTTGATGAGCTGTGTAATCCATGAAGGTCCAGAAGTTTATTAAGCAGGTCGAGAAATATCACCTTCTTCATACGGAATATGTTTGCAAACTTTGTTGGGTGTCCCCGTAATAACTCTCCGACCCATTTTTCTCCAACCTGACTTGATGTCATACAAGGGGTTCAATCAAGGTATGTATGATAACAGTAGTATAGCAAGATGAGGGCGAGAGCAACTTTGCGATTGTGATTAAGTTGTTCTTCATCCATTCTATAAAATGTGGTAAATGATATTTTTTAAACATGTTAAACATTAACTTGAAGTAACAGGAAATATATTATAGTAAGAGAAATAAACGAAGACATAAACATAAATGTAATGACACAAAAAATCACATAAAGTTAAAGGAGGACATAGAAGCAAAGAGTCCATCACATAATTATTACAATGACTGGTACTAAAACAAAAATAAATCTCAACCCTAATCAATCATTCATAAAAAATCGCAAGTAATAAAGTCAAAATTATGGGTCCAAATTCACGAAGAACAGTCTACGAGTAGAGTTCCCTAGCAACTTCACATATTTCAAATACATGGGGTTGTCTTCCTTAACACTGGGATATGTATTCAGGATTTTAAGGCACTCCTGAATTGAGTAGTTGCTTGTTGTTAATGTTGGTGGTGGTGCAGTCTTCGGTTTGCAGGATTCAAGTTGCGTCTCTATGGAACCTCTGAGAAATGCGGCTCCAACTTTCTTCTTTTTTACTCTGAGAAATGCGGGTCCAACTATATATATAATAATATATATATAATAATAATATATATATATATAGTATTATTATTTTTTTAAGGTGAAATCGATATTTGTTACAGTGGGCACCAAATATCGATTTCACCATATGAGCCGAAAACCCGATGTGTTTGATTCTGATTCGAAGAGCTCGCGCCGGATGAACTTATGTCAAAGGCCGCACCAATATGCCAGGTCATTCGCGTGCGCGCGCACACATATATATATATATATATATATANTAGTGTTAAAGTTCGTTTTAATTACATTAAGACCCGAGAGGGCTGTGTAATTCTTAACAAAGTAGAACCACATTCAGATTCCATGGATGGTTAAGTTCATGAGAGTTGAATGCGAATAATAGGGAAATATACTTTGATGGCTTAAAATTGGAGATTTTAGGGTGGCAGACTAAAATCTCCATTTCGGTCCTATTGTTTGAGTACTGAAGTGGAGATGTTAGCCCTCAGGTGAGGGGATTGAGGGAGCTCCGAAGTGAGAGCCGGTATCCTCCCAGCCTAGCCACGGATTCAGTAAATAAGCATAGGATCAATCAATGTTCTTTATGCCTGGACCAAAGGTAAAGAATAAGATTGCTCCTATTTGGCACATACCATATTTAATGCATCTCATTCCTGTACATTATCCAATTCATTACATAAATATAGTAGTTTTTAATATCTCAAAATTCTCCAAACCAATTCATCCAAAAAGGGTTATCTTTAGTTTAATATTTGCATTTAAGAGTAGTTATTAGTTGTATTAAACTTAAGACTTACATTTAGGAGTATCTGTTAGTAAAACCTGTTTTTAATATCTCAAAATTCTCCAAACCAATTATCCAAAAAAGGGTTATTTTTAGAATTAATAACATTTAGTTATAGTTACTATCCTTACATTTAAGACTTGCATTTAGGAGTAGTTGCTAGATAACACATCATTTTAATCGACATTCCAAACTAAGGACTAATTGTAGTAGATTAGAATTTGATCAAGGACCTCTTACCTCGCTTCCCTGTGGGATCGATAAACGGGACTCCGCTAGAGCTCTGTATTATTTGAGCGATACGTATACTTGTGTTTAAAATTGTGACTTTACAAAATCATTATAAATATATAAATTTGGGTTCATAAATTTAAGCATCTATAAAGTCGCTGTCAGTTCCTTATGTGCATCGATAGCCTTGTCTGTAGTTATTTGGGCCTCAACACGGTGGACAATGTCAGCATAAGAACAAACAATCTTCCGCATCAGTGATGAGTAGAAGAGTCCTGGACGAAGCCCCCCAAGGAAAACCCCCCTAAGTAACTCCGGATCTACTCCTGAAATTTGATGGGCTTCAGTAGATAACGTGCGGAAGTAGTCTTTGAGTGACTCTCCTTCATTTTGACGAATTCCCAAGAGATGGGATGAATAATTGATGATCCTTCGATTTGCCATGAACTGCTCCGTGAAAAGTTTGGCAAGCTTGTTAAAGGTGTTTATAGTGTCCCCCGGTAGAGAGTAGAACCAAGTTCGAGCTTGTTCTTTAAGAGTTTCCGAAAACACTTGACACAAAAGCGCATCAGAAGCACGTTGAATGTGCGTGATAGTTTGATAATGATCAATATGCTTGTAAGGGTCGGTTGTCCCTTCATATGTATCAATGCTCGGAAGCTTAAAGACTGTTGGGATGGGATGTTGGAGGACCACATTCGCTAAGGGAGAAGATTCATGGATGTTACGGTGAGCGTAGAAGCGATCCTTTTTCTTTAAGGGGAACTCTTCCAGGACGAGGCGTTGTAGTTCATTGCGAATGACATTATCTGGAATGGCGGGAAGATGTGGTGATGTTGGGTGAGCTGCACGAGATGGATGAGTGAAACTTGCTGTATATAGGAGTTCAACATCACGACCTGACAGGGGATGTGTTCCTTCCTGAAGAGGCGGGCCGACATGAGTTCCTCCNACGACGTTCAGAACTCCCACTCAATGTACACCTTACCCACTTGTATACGGGTCCAAGGCTGTACTACCGTTAGAAGTCTAAATACTATCTCTCAGAGTTGACTTCCAATCAGATTACAATAAAAGAAAGTACAAAGCTTTGACTTGAGGAATTGGAGAGGCTCAAGAGAAAACAAGTAGAAGCACAACAGAATTTGGAACTCTACCAAGCAAGGATGGTACATCCTCATAAAAAGTTGGTCTGCCTGAGGGCATTCAAAGTTGGTGATATCATACTTGTTCTAAGAAGATTTATTCTTGCACACCGCAGGATAGGTGAAAAATTCAAACCAACTTGGGAGGGACAATTCATCATAAAGAAGGCCTATTCAGGAGGATCTTACCAGCTGTTGGATTTCTTAAGTGAAAGGCCTATGTTTCCGCTTAATGAGTGATATTTGAAGATATACTACACAGCATGGTATTGCTTGAAATGAGTTTTTGAAAATGTTACTTATTCTGGGGATGTTNGTGGATTTCTTAAGTGAATGGCCTATGTTTTTACTTAATGATTGATACTTGAAGATATACTACACAGCATGGTATTGCTTGAAATGAGTTTTTGAAAATGTTACTTATTCTGGGGATGTTTGTTTGGTCAGCATCTGTGACTGGGTTCAAAATTTTGTAATAGAATTAACCTGAATAAAATGAAAATTTGAATTTTCCTACCTTCATTTTAGTTTTGAAATTCCACTAAATTAAATTAAATAAATAAAGGACTTGCACTTGTATAAATTCAAAATTCTTTTAATAACTACTTTTTATTGTTCTTGTTCATTCTGAATTTCAACGCACTGATGTTTTTCCGTTTTCTGCAGAAAAATGGGTAGAAGCTAATTTTTTATTTTAAAGACCACTTGAATCTCACACTAAATTAAGGAAGAACAGCCCAGGGCGGCATCATGAACTTTGACCTGGACTACAGTTAGGTTAATGAAGACTATGATGGTCTCCTGATGAGCATTGTCAGCCCCTGGGAGACAGGAGGGTTACCATCACTGCTCAAAATTAGTACTAAGGAAGTCTCCTCGCTGAAGAGGAAGAAAGCAAGAAAATCTAAGACATCCAATGGAAGGGACCAGCCATTTACAGTCCATGATCACCGCACTGACAGGAAATTTGGTCAATGCCAATGAAGAAAGTGTACAAGATGTGCCACTTAGAAGGACACAATGTCATAATGCCAACCGCCGTAAGCATAGAGCTTTCTTACATCAGGAGGGAAGACATATAACAGAAGCAGAGGTGACACTTACCCTAATTCCTAAGCAAGGTTTCTATGATCCATGCATGAGGGAAACTTCTACCAGTTTGCCCATCATTGAAGATGAGTTAAAGTTTGTCACAGAGCCGACATTGTCAAAGATTCCATATGAGTTTTGCCCGGGTTTCCCAATGTGCAAGGCTGGGATACCAAGACAAGCATCAACAACAAGGGAATTTGTGGACTACCCAAGATGTCACGTCCTCCATTTAGAACATTACTGTACCTTCAAGGAGTATACAGCTGCCGACATAGGTTTCCACGAGGCCGAGCACCAGGATACTGAGTCATACATCCCACTGTATACAGAGCCGACACAGACATGGCTTCCCACAAAGATTGAAATGGAGGAGCAACATCAATGATCACAAAAGATTCCTACCATAGAGTTAGAAAGGATGAGTAAATTCAAGAAAAGAGAATTTGAGTTTTATGAAGAAATTTAGGGGAAATTCGTTAATTTCTTATAAGGTCTGGAACTGCACAAAGGGGTTTTCTCCAAAAGTGATGAGAGGAGGATTCTTGACTGTGTGTTTGACTTGAGAGATGGAGACTGGACCAGCTTATTAATGAATATGACCTACTCAGAGCCGCAAAAATGGATGAGGGGCAAGGGAAGGATTACAATTCTGTGTGGTTGCTGCTATAACTTTGTAAAGGACAAGCTAAAGAACCCCTGGGTATCCTAAGATATGACGAGGTAAAACCTCTGCCTTCCACAATAAAAAAGATGATTATGAGAATGGTTAGGTGGAGCAAACGACCGGCAGATTGCATCATCAACATTTATGAGGAAGGAGACTGCATTCCTGTACATATTGACCACCATGATTTTGTCAGGCTCTTCTGCACAGTGTCCTTTATGAGCAAGAGTAATATTCTGTTTGGAAAAGAAATTAATATTTTTGTCCCTAGAGAATTCCAAGGATATGTTGAAATTCTGCTGCCAGTGGGTTCCATTTTAATTTTGAAAGGAAACAGAGTAGATTTGACAAAGCACTGCATCCCAGGAGTGAAGCAACACAAAGTTTCTGTTACGATAAGAAGAATGGATGTAGAAAAATACCGCATGGATTACGTCTAGACCCAGAATTGGAATAAATGCACCCATAATAGCTATGAGATAGTTGTACCTCTAGGCGGACATGAAAGGAATTCTTGTACCAGAGCATGGCTTAAAAGGTCAACTTGATCACGAGCTCACCATAAATGACAGATAGATAGTTCTTGTCACTTTTTGTATTGCATCACGATATGGAAAATATGATATGTAATGTTTTAGATGTATTCAGTATTTGATATGTATTCAACATTTGATGCTTCATGATGTATTCAACATGTTATCTTTTGACAACTTCAGCATGCATTCAGATTGTAACAAATATTTGAAGCAGTTTAATGAAGTTTCATTTAGATTTTAGTATATTTGTCAAATTGCGCATTTTGCGTGATAGATAAAAAGTCGCAGAAACACACATTGGTTATAAATTATAATGAACAAAGAACAATACAACAAAAGTCTGATAATAAAATTTAAATAAAATTTTTAAAAAAATCAATCAATGGAGATTAAATTCGAAAAAATATCTTGATAATAAACAATGATAAATAAAACAAGAAAAATGATAAATTTAATAAATTAATTCCTGTCAAATTTGAAGTTCCACACTCTCCGCTTTCGTAACACAAATGTCTCTATCTACACAAATTTGTCACAATCCCCCACGGAGTGCCACACTCCTCACAAAATCTCAACTTTTGAGATAGGCCTCCACCCTACTCCCTTCTGAGCAATTCTTCACAATTTCTCATACTCTTTTCATGAGTCCTTTGCACTTTTAAAGCTTTAATTTTAAGTACCTAAATTTAGATTCCCCCCTTTAAAGTTTGGCATAATGTCCCAAGCGGTTGCCATTCTTTGACTAGATCCAGTTCGGACGTAATGTCCCTAGCAGTTGCCCGAATTGGTGTAGTGTTTTCTTTTTGAGGCTTGTACCTGAATTCTAGTTCTGGTCTTGGGTTCAGTATCTGAATTATGATTTTCACCTTGAAGTTTGGCAAATTGTCCTGAGTGGTTGTGTTGACCTCACTTTTGGTTGTGGTCTTGTCTTTCCTCTCTAGTAGCCTTGGGTCTAGACATAAGACTTTTCTGTTGACTATTCCTATAGGACTAGAAAAGGAACCCTCACCATTAGAAATTCTGAACTCTTCTTTGCTTAACTTGAAGTTCCACATATTGGTCCTAACCTCTAGCACTTAGTAGGTCGGGTCAATATGGGGGAGCTCAAGGGGAGTTCCTATAAGACTGCTTGGCCTTAGGGTTAACCCTGTGGTGGTGTGGTCTTGGTTAGTCTCACACGCACACTTGCACATTACACTTCCACTCACAACCTTAAACACAAACCTGCTTAACCTTGATCCCTTAACCCTTTAGGAGACTCATGTAGATGGTCCCCTAGGCCATTAGCCCTAGGCTAGGGTTTAGCTAAGACTAGTACATGGAGGACCCAAAGTAGGGAGTTCTATTAGTCCATCTCTCAAATAGGGTGATCGACGCCCTAATTTTGCTAAAATACCCAACTCAGCCATTTACCTTCAAACTTTCCAAATTACCAAACTGCCCTTGAAACCTCAAAATTGTCCAAAATTCCCAAAATCATCCAAAATACTAAAATTTGTCCAAAAATCATCTAAAGCAATTTGAAACTACCCAAATTGTCCAGAACACCCCAAAAATTTAAAAGTTACCAAAATACCCCTCATTTGGCTAAAATTACCAAAACTCCTTTGGTGATCCAAATTGTCCCAAAATCTTCAAAATCATTTCAAATGACCCTATTTCCGTTCATTTTTCTCTTTTTTATTTTTAAAAGGGAGTCGTCAGCTTGTCGATCGTTGTATAATTCCCCTATTCAAATAAATCTCCCTCCCGAATCATATAAATGATTCGAAGAGGAGAGGAATCAAATAAAAAGGGACATACGACAAAGTGAAAAACAAGAGAAAAAGTAAAACGTGGAGAGTCTACGTACGATAAACCTCGCAAGGATAGGTTAAGAATATCCGCCCAAACAAGATCGGGCGGAGGCAACTTAAACCAATATTTGCAAAAGAAGTATCTACATAGACTACCCATAACCAGAGAGTCAGGTGTATGTACCTGTTCTGGGGTCAAGAGCACTCCCAGAGAAACGTGTTCCTACTGGTTAATTACATCTTGAGGGATACCCAAGAATACTCTTGATAAAAGGAGTTTCGTTTCATATTATCATAAACCTGGGGTATAGGCAATCAAAGGAAGGTTATTCTATGTGGGAACAGTCCCAATGCTTCAAAGCTTATGCTAAACAATCGGGCAAAGAATGAGTCTCTCACATCCCGGAATGTATAGCGGCTTATCAGCACATGGGGCCCACAAAATAACCTAAATCATCTTAACGGGGATCTCCCAATACGTCAAAGCACATCCGGGCCAAAGAGCAGAGGACAAATCATCGTATCCCAAATGGGCGGCAGCTCATCGACATCGGGCCGTCAAGGTGTTATCAACGAGGTCAAGGAGCGACAGGGCTCAAAGGGGCTCAACAAAAAAAGAAGATAGAGTGATCCTAAAAGGTAGAGGTAACTGGGTCGAGGTACCACGGACCTGTCATACACAGCTACTAGGACCCTAAGTCTACCTGGTCGTAAAGGTAGTCGACCCAACACGTCCTAAAATCCCCAGTCAGCAATCCGTGAATTGCATCATCCACGGGAACCTCGGTAGCCCTAAGGTCAGAGGAAAGAAACTCTATCCTATGACTACAAGCTGGAGCTCCAAGAGGTGGGACTTATACCTGCCGAAGTAGCAAAGACGCCCCAGGAAAGAAGAGAAAGTGGAGGTTCAGCTACAAAGCTGGAAACACTCCAAACAAAATGACTTACACCCCGTCTGGGTCGGGGAGCCTTCTAACACCCTAGGCGCACTAGACAACCACCTTCCAAACAAAAGGACTTACACCCCGTCTAGGTCGGGGAGTCTTCTAACACCCTAGGCGCACTAGACAACCACCTATATGAAGGGATTTGGGCCAGTCAGGTTGGAAAAGTACGAGGAGGTGCACTAGACAACCACCTATATGAAGGTATGCTGGGCCAGTCAGGTTGGAAAAGCACGGGGACTCCTCCTCGGGACATGCAAACATGAATGCAGTTATCTAGAATGATCCTAAGTATTGTGGAGGCTCTATTCATATGTGCAGGAAAGTAAAAATTGCAATTTTTAGATCCTGAATATTTTAATCCTAAATTTTATTGCAGAAAAGATAAAAATTTGCAATTTTTAGATCCTGAATATTTTAATCCTAAATTTTAATTATCTTGAAGATTTTATTTAGGTAATTTTTAAATCCTGAATATTTTAATCCTAAATTTTAATTATCTTGAATATTTTATTTAGGATGATCTTGGATATTCTAATCTTAAATTTTAATTATCTTGAATATTCTATTTAGGATTTTGTAGAAAATTACAATTTTAGGGCCCTTAATGAGCCTATGTTATATCGTGAAATCTCCAGATAAAACACAGAAAGAAAACAAGAAAAACACGTGCAAGTGCAGACATTCAACATGATGCAAAAATAAAGCAAAGCAAGTCAAACCAAACTAATAAACATGTCGGTGCCGCTAGGTCGGCAAAAAATCCCAGAAAGGAAAAAGGGCGGCCGGACTCCGCATATACATGCCCGGTCCTAATTTTATACATCAATATAAAAATACAGAATTAAGATACGGGGCACGAGCATCTGCTCATGGTCCCCTCCACGTGGTTCAAGCGCTAAATGTCTCGAAACCCGTGCCCATATCTTATTTCTGTTACAGGGCTCTCCTAGACTCTAAAAAGTACATAGAAAAATAAAAGACTCAATCCTGCATGAAAACAAGTTCAGCGGAGAAAGCTCACATGCAAATAACGTATCATGAGCCATGCCTTAAAAGTGGGGGAGCTAATAGCACCTGCAAGCAAATTGTTAGAAATCATCACTTGCTCCCCCCATAGCGGTACCTTGTGTGTGCATATAAATAGGACATGGCTCCCTGCAAAAGAACGCCCTAACACACTACCACACATATGCAATATGCAGTCACACCACAAGCACAATGCAAAAGAAAAATGCCTGACTAGGACAAACAATCCAACAGAGAACAACAGTCAGACATCAAAAGGACTACCTAGCACCCTAAATCCTAGCCTAGCACACCATCTAACGAAAAGTGCATCAAGCCTAGTAGACTACCTAACACCCTAAATCCTAGCCTAGCACACCATCTAACGAAAAGTGTGTCAACCTAGTATCTAAGTGGGGGTGTAAGTCTAGGTATAGCATGACTTTGATGGGGTCGTCATACCGGCCCCATCATAAAGATCCAAAGGATCTAAAGGGTGTCACAAAGAATGGTGACACGAGTTAGATCTATCAGATCTTTAGCACATTCATACTCGTGTCAATCCCGTGACTTAACTCGCTTTGCTCACTGGGATAAACCCAGCAAGCAATGCTCGTTAAGGCATCGCGGCCAACACAGGGTCACTCTACTAACAAACCTGACTCGCTATCCATGCAAACATGCAAATGCAAATGCTAATGCAGTCAAATCAAAACATATAAGTAGTGATAAAGAGTATGCCATGAAGGCAGTGACTCGTAGGAATGAGCATGCCGTAGTGGCAGGGGCCCGAAAAGAGGGTATGTCGGTAAGGCAGTGAGCCGAAGGTGGGCATGTCGTGGCGGCAGTGGCCCGAAAAGAGGGTATACCGGTAAGGAAGTGACCCAAAGGTACGTATGCCGTAGTGGCAGGGGCCCAAAAATAGGGTATATCGGTAAGGCAGTGACCCAGAGGTAGGCATGCCGTAGCGGTAGGGGCCCGAAAAGAGGTATGTCGGTGAGGCAATGACCTAAAGGAATACAAATCAAGTAGATGATATCGATCATGCAAACAAACATGTACATGCACATACACAACATGCAAAGGAGCAAGTGGTAGGTCGATCGGGATGGAGCATCTGGTCAAACCAAAGTATTATGCCAACCAGACCGGGGTAGCCGGCTAAAGCACAAGTGATGTGAACGGTTTGGGATAAATGATGGAGGCACAAGTGGTGTCGGTGCAGGTGCAAGTGCTATAAGATGCAAGTGCAAGTGCAAGGTGCAAGTGCAAGATATAAGATGTAAGTGCAAGTGCAAGTGTGATATATGACACACAATATGTAACAATGCAAGACACACATATGCAAACAATGATGTGCAAATGACCACACATGATAGCGAGCCACGCTCGTACTAACGACCTCACCTAAGAAACCTAAGGTTTAGACCCTTAAAAATGCGGAACCGCCGCCTCTTGTTTTGGTGAGGGAATGTGGGGAGTTTTCTCCCCGGATCTCCGAAGGGAAAACTCTCCACTGCGTCACAAAATGTGCTAGCTCAAATCCTTTCCCATTTCGCGAACGCCTCCAGACTTTGCAAAGCGAGTTAGCTACAAAGCTTCTCTCGCTTTGTCAAGTCCGACCTCCCAACTTCTCCAAGTAAAGCTGGGAAAACACCGAAGCAAGGGGAGTGAGGGACTCCGACCCATCGGGACTTGTGCTAAGGTTCACAACAAATGGGATACACTCGGCTCTATGGGGGGAGTTTGGTTACGCACAGGAAGTCCTAACCTAAAGGCTAGCTCTAGGAAATCGACGATTTATCACTCAGGCACGTCGTCGCGCCAACCCATGCTGGCGCACGCACCCCGTGTGGGTGATCGAACCCACACGCCTAGACACCACTAAAGCTAAGGCTAGCTAGGATTTTAGGGGATCTCACCACCGTGAAAGTTGCAGGCGCGTTCTCTTTATTTGCTCCAAGCCGTCGACATCTAGTCCGTGCTCTAATGTGCCTCGTAAAACGTGCACAGGACAATAAAAAGACATAGGAGGCCGGAAGCAGGGAGTAGCAGGTGAGGTATGCAAAGTACCCAAATAAATACTCCGAGCATAAAAAAAAATGCAAATGAAACATATAACTTCATAAAGGGGTCAGACAGGTTTAGATCTTGCTCGGATTCGCTTCACAATATATAACACAAAGTGAGTGGGAGAACACGATGTCACAAGCTCACCTTATCGTCCTTCAACGATAAAAGAGACCACACTAGATAATTAGCATGTCTCTCGAATTATTTCAAATCACAAGAAATCCATTTGTTTACAAATATGAATCGACATTTCTAGATTTGAACTCACCCCTTTTGCATTCATGGTTTCAGGTAGGAGAAGAAAATTGTGGATTTTTGGATCTCTGGCAGAAATTGAAAGGTGGTTGGAAAGGATGGAGATCAGGCTCACCGGTGTGAAGAGGAGATGTCGCCGGCGTCAGAGATCACGGCGGCAAAGTAGGCGGCTAAGGGGAGGCCGACGAGGCTCTCCGGCAGCGTTGCTGGCCGAGAACAGGCTTGGTGCCTTCAGCGTGCCCTAGGTCGCAAGGAGAGAGTCTCGGCCGAAAAGAAAAAGAGAAGAAGGCTCACTAACGCGAGGAGATGAGACCTAAGCCGGGTGTTCGCCGGCAAGGACCGCCGGCCGGTGGGTTCGGAGCAAGGACGAGCGGTTTTCGCGAACGGGAGAGGGGGCAGCGATTCGCGAGAACGGGCGAGAGGGAGAGAGAGGGTGCGTGGGATATATATATATATATATATATATATAATATATTATATAATANCCGTAGCGGCAGGGGTCCGAAAAGAGGGTATACAGGTAAGGCAGTGACCTAGAGGTAGGTATGCCGTAACGGCAGGGGCTCGAAAAGAGGTATGCCGGTAAGACAGTGACCCAAAGGAATACAACTCAAGTAGATGATATCAATCATGCAAACAAACATGTACATGCACATACACAACATGCAAAGGAGCAAGTGGTAGGTCGATTGGGATGGAGCATCCGGTCGAACCAAAGTATTATGCCAACCAGACCGGGGTAGCCGGCTAAAGCACAAGTGATGTGACCGGTTCGGGATAACCGATGGAGGCACAAGTGGTGTCGGTGCAGGTGCAAGTGCTATAAGATGTAAGTGCAAGGTGCAAGTGCAAGATATAAGATGCAAGTGCAAGTGCAAGTGTGATATATGACACACAATATGTAACAATGCAAGACACACATATGCAAAGTGCAATTGCAAGTGTGATATATGACACACAATATGTAACAATGCAAGACACACATATGCAAACAATGATGTGCATGACCACACAAGATAGTGAGCCACGCTCGTACTAACAACCTCACCTAAGAAACCTAAGGTTTAGACCCTTGGAAATGCGGCACCGCCGCCTCTTGTTTTGGTGAGGGAATGTGGGGAGTTTTTGCCCCGGATCTCTAAAAGGAAAACTCTCCACGGCGTCGCGAAATGTGCTACCTACAAAGCCTTTCACATTTCGTAAATGCCTCCAGACTTTGCAAAGCAAGTCAGCTACAAAGTTTCTCTCGCTTTGTCAAGTCCGACCTCCCAACTTCTCCAAGTAAAGCTTGAAAAACACCAAAGCAAGGGGAGTGAGGGACTCCGACCCATCGGGACTTGTGCTAAGGTTCACAACAAATGGGAGACACTCGGCTCTATGGGGGGCGTTTGGTTATGCACAGGAAGTCCTAACCTAAAGTCTAGCTCTAGGAAATCAACGATCCATCACGCAGGCACGTCGTCGCGCCGACCCATGCTGGCGCACGCACCCCATGTGGGCGATCGAACCCACACGCCTAGACACCACTAAACCTAAGGCTAGCTAGGAGTTTAGGGATCTCACCACCGTGAAGGTTGCAGGCGCGTTCTCTTTATTTGCTCCAAGCCGTCAACGTCTAGTCCGTGCTCCAATGTGCCTCGTAAAACGTGCACAGGACAACAAAAAGACATAGGAGGCCGGAAGCAGGGAGTAACAGGTGAGGTATGCAAAGTACCCAAATAAATACTCCGAGCATAAATAAAAAATGCAAACAAAACATATACCTTCATAAAGGGGTCAGATGGGTTGAGATCTTGCTCGGATTCGCTTCACAATATGTAACACAAAGTGAGTGGGAGAACGCGATGTCACAAGCTCACCTTATCGTCCTTCAACGATAAAAGAGACCTCACTAGATAATTAGCACGTCTCTCGAATTATTTCAAATCACAAGAAATCCATTTGTTTACAAATATGAATCGACATTTATAGATTTGAACTCACCCCATTTGCATCCATGGTTTCGGGTAGGAGAAGAAAATTGGGGATTTTTGGATCTCTGGCGGCAAACCGAAAGGTAGTTGGAAAGGTTGGAGATCAGGCTCACCGGTGTGAAGAAGAGATTTCGCCGGCGTCAGAGATCACGACGGCAAAGTAGGCGGCTAAGGGGAGGCCGACGAGGCTCGCCGGCAGCGTTGCTGGCCGAGAACAGGCTTGGTGCCGTCAGCGTGCCCTAGGTCGCGAGGAGAGAGTCTCGGCCGAAAAGAAGAAGAGGAGAAGGCTCACTAACACGAGGAGATGACGCCTAAGCCGGGTGATCGCTTGCAAGGACCACCGGCCGGCGGGTTCNAGTTTTTCGTGCTAAGTTTTATTTAAATTTATGGATGCAAGATATATAATTCGTTTGTGGGAGGAATTTATGGTTTGTTTGTTGGAATGTTTCTGAGCCATTTGGGAATGAGGCCTACACAAGCAATCATATGTCTTAACTCAATAGAGAACTGTCATGGAATATTTGAAGAGATTCGAGCTATTGTCGGGGCGGCTAAGTGGAATTTCTAAAATAGGATTGGAGGAGAAATCATGGAGGGCTTAAAGCTCAACATACAGGCAACTCTCTGACCATTAGGACTGCGCGGAGTGAGGGAGACGATGGAACTCTCTATTAAATATGTGGAGTCTTTGACCTACCTACCTCTCTCCACCTACTGCATCTCACCTACCTCTCTTCACATCCCACCTACCGCTCACCTACCTTTCTCTGCTCCCCACCTACCGCTTTCCTATTTTCTGTAATTAGCCTCTTTTGACCTGTCAGAAATAGCTAAACTAAGCTATTCTAAGTCAAGCTAAACAAGGCCAAGCCAAGCCAAGCCCTCTAAAAAGAGGAAGAGAGGGGAGGGGAGAGAAAAAAAGATATTTTCTTGTAAACGTCGAGAAGTTCGACGGTGTAATTCCTCAAAGAAATAAAATCCTCTGCAGCTCCGTAAACGAAGGTAAATTTGTCGAACCACGTAAATTTGTGTGTTATTTCTGTTTGTGAATTTTTCTCGATCAGTTTTTTTGTATTATTGGCGTCGTTTTTTATAACAATTGGTATCACAGCCCTGGTTTAGATATGAGGAAAACCGTGGCCAGAGACAAAGTGAAGGTTTAGGGGATCGAGAAGTTCGACAGCACAGATTTACTACATCTATGAGAAGAAACTTTATCTTCTGTTATTGGGAAATCGACCAAAGAAGATGGATGAGGCCGATTGGAATCTGTTGAATCGATAGGTTCTAGGGGTTATTTGATTGACCATATTTAGATCAGTTGCACACAACGTCATCAAAGAGAGGATTGCTGTGGATCTCATGACAATTTTGTCAGGTATGTATGAAAATTCGTCGGCAAATAATAAAGTACATCTAATTAAAAAGTTTTTTCAATTTGAAGATGGCAGATGGTACGTTCATTGTACAGCATCTGAATGACTTTAATACTATCACAAATCAATTATTTTCTATCGAAATTGAATTTGATGAAGAGATACCGGCGCTGATATTATTGGTTTCATTGTTAAATAGCTGGGAAGTCATGTGGATGACAGTTATCAATTCTGCAGGTAAATCTAAATTAAAATATGATGATATTTGTGATTTGATTTTAGCTGAGGAGGTGCGCAGGAAAGATTCTGGCGAGACCTCAGGTTCGATTTCGGCACTGAATGTTAATTCCATAGGGAGATCAGAGGACAGGAACTCAAACAGAATCAAAGCACAGAGGCAAGGGTAAGTTAAAACCTGGTCAGCAAACAACCTGTTGGTATTGTGGAAAAACTGATCACATAAAGAAGAACTACAAATATCCTAAGAAAATGCAGAACATCAGTGCTAATGTTGTAACTGAAGAAGTGCATGATGTACTATTACTTGCAATTCACAACTCTGTTGACGACTGGATACTGGACTCAAGAGCTTCTTTTCATACATCTTTCTACCGGGAGTTAATGCAAAATTATGTTGTAGGTGACTTTGAGAATGTATATCTAGCTGATGGAGCAGCTTTGAAAGTGGTGGGGATGGGAGCTGTTGAAATTGCACTCCCTAACAAAAAAATGGATATTGCAATAGGTCAGACACACTCCTGAGTTAAAAAAGAATCTAATTTCTTTTGGACAGGTCGATGAAGGAGAGCATTCAGTAGTGTTCTCAGATAGCACTTGGAAGGTCTCTAAAGGAGCACTAGTACTGGCTCAATGTAAGAAAACTGGTACACTGTATATGAATATTGGTTTAATTAACATTGTTTATACTTCAGTTGCAGAGAGCATAACAGACATACGACATTGCAAGCTTGGAAACATGAGTCAAAGAGGCATGAAAGAACTTCAGTCCAGAGGTAAGCTACCCGAACTGAAGTCAGTTAATCTCGACAAGTGTGAGAGTTGCATTATGAGGAAGTATTTTGACCTCACTTTTGGTTGAGGTCTAGAAACTTCTTTAGTAGCCTAGGTCTAGCCATAGGGTTTCCTATTGACTAGTCTTAGAAAACTAGAAAAGGTACCCTCACTATTAGAAATTCAAAGCCTTCTTTACTCAACTTGAAGTTCCACATATTGACCTTAACATCTAGCACTTAGTAGGTAAGATCATTATGAGAGAACTCAAGAGGAGTTCCTATAGGACTACTTGGCCTTAGGATTGACCCTGGGTGTTGGTTTGGAGTTAAGGTACACAATATCCTTACAATACCCTGGCTAAAACCAATACATAAGAACCCAAAATGGGGATTTCATTGATCCATGGTTCATTTCGAATGGATATCTATCCAATTCTAATTGAAATGCTCATCTTGGGTCTTTTGTCCCAGACACTCCCAAATTACCTAATTGCCCTTGGGACCCCTCTTTAACCCAAAATCCAAAAAATTCAAAAATTCTAAGAAAATTCCAATAAATCCCAAATATTCCCAATTTTATTTCTCTCAACTACCACATGACCCANGCGGGTGAGGGGAGAAATTATGAAGAACCAAAAAAGGATTCAACGACTTTGTTCTTCATTTAACAAAAAATAGATGATATCATTTTTCAAAAATTTATATGACAAAAGAATTCGTTGAGTTCAAATTGAAAGTTCTTGATTCATCAGTCATTCTAGACGGACACTCAAAGAAAAAGAAAACCTTGACCTTTCAAAAAATTTCAAAATCTTGTGTATAAATTTCAAGTAAAAAAAGTCTTTGGTGGCAGTAGCAAAGAAAGAGGTCATGGTAAAGGAACTAGAGAAACTTATAAAGGAAGAGTGGCCATGGTGAACTCAAAGGAAGTGGTGGAAGTCAAAAAAAGTGTAATTATTGCAAAAACTTTGGTCATATATAGGTAAATTGTTGGAACAAACAAAGGTATCAACAAGGCAAAGACAAGTGGGGTCGGCTACAGAAATCCTTT
>JXCR01105097.1:607812-624925 GCA_002079205.1 Phalaenopsis hybrid cultivar
ATATTGAAAGGAAGATATCCTTACATGAACTATAAGATTGTATATTTGCTTTTAACATTTTAGAACCATTAAACTATGAAGATGCTTGTGAAAAATGAAAAAGTGCTATGAATGAAAAGATTGAAGCTATTAAGAAAAATAATACTTGGACTTTGTTGATATGTCATACGAAAAAGTTTCAATTGATGCGACATCATTTGAGAATGTAAAAAGACAAATCAAGACTTGTTGGCAAAAGTCAGGCATAAAAATATGGTATTGATTTTTATGAAACTTTTCTCTTGTTGTTAGATATGAAACTATTAGATTACTACTTCAATTAGCTTCACAAATTAAGTGAAAAGTTTTTTAGTTTGATATTAAATCTGTATATTGGAATGATACATTGAAAAAAGATGTATATATAGATTAACCACAAGGTTTCATTATTAAAGGCAAAGAAGAGAGTTTACAAACAAAAAATGGCACTTTATGGGCTTAAACATACACCAAGAACATGTTATTGGAGGCTTGATTCATACTTCAAAGAGAAAGGATTTCGTAGACGTAAAACTGAACCTACATTACACGTGTTGGCTCGATACACTCATTTTATTCTAGTTTGTATTTACATCGATGATATCATCTACATCAAGTCATCCAAAATGTTGATTGAAAAATTCAAGAATAATATAATGAAAAGATTTGATGCGACTGATTTAGGTTTATTGCACTAATTTTTGGGCTTACAAATTATTCAAGCAGATGATGGATTTTTATAAAAGGTACGCATTGAAGTTACTAAAGAGGCATAAAATGATGATTTGCAAGACCTCTTCAATAATCATGAATGAAAATGAATAGTTGTTCAGAATGATGGTACAACTAAAGCAAATGAGAAAACATTTAGAAAAAATGTTGATGGTTTTATGTTATTGCTCATACCAGGCCTGACAATATGTATTCAATCAATCTTCGTTTAAGATTTATGCATAATCCTTCTAGCATCATCTTAGATCATCCAAACGCATGCTTTGCTACATTTGAAAGATAATTAATAATAAGATTTGGTACAAACCTATTTCAAATTTTAATTTAGTGGACTTTACTAATAGTAATTGGGCATGTTTCTAATTTTAATTTAGCGGATTAAATTTAATTTTGGATTTGGCAAGGTATCTTAGAGCATTAAGAAGCAACGGAAAACAGCATTATCATCAATAAGGGTCAAATATATTAGCAACATGTCAAACAATTTGGACTACAACAATATTAGAATATCTTTAACAACACCATTTGATACTGACGTGGATATTTTGCGATAATAAATCTACAATATCTATGGCAAAAAATCCAACATTTCATTGTAGATCAAAATATATAGAGCTTCAATATTATTTTGTTCACGAAGTTGTTGACAACAAACCAATATAATCAACTATTATTTTACAGAAGAACAAGTTGATGGCGTCGGTCGATCGAATTAACGTCGCAGATTCTTCATTTAGGATTTGATTTAATTATGGATATATGTATAATGATAACTTTATAAAATAATACTTTAACTTTGAAAAATAATGTTTCAATTTAATTTAAATATGACTATAATTTTGGAAAATAAAATTTTAGTTAAGAAAAGTGAGACCGAATTGACCTCATATATTTGATAGTCTGGATGGTTGAACACGATACCACAAATAGTACACTATCCTGAAGGATAAACCATACAATTTGTTAGTTGGTTTAACCACCTAAACTAAAAAGTTTGTGACGTCCGTTTGGCCTGCGAAACTCTTCCTATAAGTCAACAAATTCCCCTATTTAACATGGAGTTAAATAGAGTTTATATTAAGTTGGGTCTTTACGTTCCCTATAGAGGCAAGCCCCTATAAATAATTACATCTTAAGCAATCGAAATCACCTAAGAAGACTCCTGATTAAGACTGCTGATTTTGCCTTCAAGATTTTAAAGTTTAGGTTTCCAATGTTGAATATAAGAAATTCAAAAAGGAAAATGGCTCAAAATAGGAACAGTTAATTTCAAGAGTCAATGGAGTGAAAGAAAGAGGATGTCACAGATCCGGGGGAAACCCCGGTGACTTCCTAATTATCCTACGATTGAACCTTAACTCTAAAGAGACATCCAACTCCTCGTTGTTGTGGTCTCGATCGCCGCTCTTCGTTTGCTTGTTTCCACACTCCGCTTCTTGAAAAAACTATTCTAAGCTCCTTAACAGATCAATTATAGGTTCGGGGTTGTGGTGTATATAAATATGTGATTATTGGATCAGTGGCTCGTTGTAGGGTGTCTCCTATACCGGGTGTCCTACTGTCCTCTATACTAAAAAAGCCCTGCAAGTTTATAGAAGCAACATCAATAATAAAAAAAGGAAAACAAGCTACGAAGCGTAGTAAACAATAAACAATAACATCGCAAGAATTAACAATATATATATGCAGTAAAGTGTGCAGTAAAAAAAGTGAAACACTGCAAACAAAAAACAAACATTTATACCGGTCGAGTCTGCTGCTTCTATAAATAGGATCGGTGTCGCAGTTACACGTAAACGAGTATAATGAAAAGATTTTAAGAAATGTGTAAGCATGAATTTATATAAACAAGAATGAATAACAAACACCACCTGAAAAAAAAAACATGAGAAAAACAACAAATGATCCACGACAACTCAAAGAAAACCATCGAAAACAACAGAGAAATTCAAAGGAAATCACAAATGATCTACAAAGATCCTACTAAAATCTTAGGAAACACCAAAAAAATATGAGGAAATAAAGAAAATCGTAAGCATTTGGGTCGAGCTATGCTCAGATTTAGGTATTCTCGAGGGACTCCGAATGCAACTATCGGTGACCCGTATGAAGAGTATGACATTTACTAGAAAGATTTCCTGCAATACCAACTTATGAGAGTGCTCCTTAGCCCAGTACTGGTGATTGACAAGTGGACAGTCAAATTATATTACTTAAAATTTATATTTTGACATGCATATAAGACAAAATAATATTTATTTTTATAGACAAAATACTTTTGTAAATAGCTTATATGTTTTTATCGTATCTGTTCTTATCATTTTTATAAAATATGATTGTCCACAACTCGACTGCACTGTCGAACTAGGACCGCCAAGAACCTAAGAAGACAAGAGTGTCCTACTAGTCTGGTGTCGGTGAATAATATTGTCATCCTACATTTCACCGGGTCCCTGAGTAGGGTCTCAATGTCGTAGGATGGATTATTATTCAGCTCTACCATCGAATGTCGTTATCATGAAAGCCTTAAACCCTAAAAAGAAAGATAAATGGGGTGAGAGAGAGAGAGGAGCAAAAGATTCACCTGAAATGACGAAGAGGTGAAAGGTGTTTCGGCCCTCAAAACTGCAACTAAAACCATCGATGAAAAGACCCAAAGAAAATGCAGCCCAAGAATCTAAGAATCAATCAAGGTATCCTTTCCTGCAATTCAGTAAAAGAATCAACCCAAAAGATATCCTTTTCAAACTGCATCTCAAACAAATCGAAACAAGAAAGGGGCAGAACCAATGCGACGACTACATACATAGCCCGCAATTCTTATGTATTTATACACCCAATCCTTAAAACTCAAATGTTGCATTCACACGATCCAAACCTTTTATAATACATCCAAAAATGCCACCATTTTAATTTTAAAGAGATGAAGTATATCCCCTCATGCATAGTTTAGGTGACATAAAATGACCATCCAAACCTTTCATAATACATCCAAAAATAACTTCCGCCACACATGACTAAATTTGCAATGTATTGATGTCGTAAATGCAAGAATCAACCGAGTCCAAACAGGGCTTAATCAGTATATGAACATAAATTGCTAGAAGATGCTCATATTCTTAAGACTAGGACAGAATGAATTGTGGAAGAACCATCAAATCCGTCTTCAATCCACTCTAATCTTCATTCAGCTTCACATGAATAAACTTCAGTCGTTAAAGTCATTATTAGGAGAACTAGCAAAGTCCCAATCAATTTACTCCAGGCTATACGAGAAATCAAAACTAAATGCACAATCGGTTGTTGAAAGGTCCTCCCTAAGCCCATGAAAATAAATGCAAGTATAGCCGTATAAAAGAAAAAAATTCTCTAAAATGTCCTTGCACTGGAAGGAATTCCAGTCACTTCCTACCATATCAATGTGAACAAATGCATCCCAAATTGGAACATTAATTCTATCAAAGCCCTTATAAAAGCTGCCGATTTACATATATATGTATATATAATCCTTTGTATTAATCCTGTTTTAGAGAACCCATCTTTCTGCCTCCTATTCCATTAAGCCTTCACCATGAGTATCTTGAAGAGAAATATAATTCACAATAATTATGTATAACATGCCATTAAGATCTCACGCACACTCATTAAAGAACAGAGACAAATTTACATGCATACCACTCGATTCTTATGTATTTACATATCTAATACCTAAACTTCAATCTTTTGTGCATATCTCCCTACCTATACATGTAAAAACATTGCAAAAACGATAAAATAACAAATATATATGTATATGCCAAGCAAGGAAAGTCGGACAACCGAGCAAGAGTGTCCAGCAAACCAGCAAAAACACCAAGCAACGAAGCGAAATATCGAGGAACCAAGCAGAAAACTGGTGATCCAACCAAAATTCTGAGAAAACAAGCCAATGCTAACGCGACAAGGGCAAATCAAAATAGAGATTAGAAAACAAACACAAACGACGCCTGTCGCGGTTTCAAGAGAATTAGAAGCTTCAGGAGAGACAGAAGTGGCCGAACTTGAGAGCTCTCGAGAGGGGAAAGAGAGCAAGGGTTTCGTCTGCGAGAGGAGGGAACGGCTTCTGCGTGAAGTCGGCTGGGGCTTTTCTTTGTGAGGGGTGTTCCGCTCGGTTCTTGAGAAGTGGGACAAGAGGTATTTTTAGCCCAACAAAAGCTTCGGGTCCAAAAGAGCGAAGCAGTCGAGGGTTTCGGGAAGGAAGTCCTCCGGCAGAGGGTGTCGGCGAGGAGAATGAGGTCAACGAGGGAGAAGAAGCGGAAAAGGAGGTGTCGTGAGCGAGCTAGGGCGGGGGAGAATTCCTCTAGGGCCGAATGGAAAAGGCTCGACTGAATGGGGAACGGAGTGTTCAATCGAGGGGCTAGTGTTTTAGGAGAAAAGAAATCTTTTTTTCTTTTAAATTTTCATAATATTCAATATTCAAAAATCCCTCTATTTGCTCACTTCTCACTCATGCACGAAACCATATAAAAATGAGAGTCCCTCCTAGCTTTCCGGACGCACCGGCGAGGTTCGCTTCGTCATATGGGGTCGTCCAAACAAATTCATAAACGATCGGGTCGAAAACGCGTCAAAATCAAATTTCTTTAAAATTATCGCTCGTGATGTATCGTTCCAGCAATTGATTCGAGTTTGATAAATCACAAAGCCTTCTACAGATGCAGGTGTTGTGATTTTCAATAACAATGCATCGAACGCGTGAATTGTGGTATTCGTGTATCGTGAGTGTGTGCGGACGACTCGCAGTTTCATATGTCCGCTTTAGATCCTATGGGTACTCGGCTGGAGCTTCATCAGGCTGGTTTTAATCGACTCAACTAAGCATTGAGGATTTAGATCCGGCCATATGAAACTGCCAGTCAAGAAGTGGCTCGAATTTATAGTCGGTGCAGGCGCCAGACTAGTCATCTATGAGAGTTAGTAGAAAACCCTAAGGCTAGATCCTACGCTCTAAGAAGAGTAAGATCTATTGGTCTGTGGATAAAATATATGGAAAATATATGAATTTATGGACAAAACCCGAGGGAACTCGGGGCGACAAATATATGGACAGAAGTGTGGTCCGTGGTCTGCGGACCAGATACGGTGTCAAGCAAGCCCTTATCGTTATCCGAGATTAGAGTCTTACTGTTTGTGGTGACAGAAACGATTCGAACTCGGTTTAAAGTCTCTTTTGGGCGAATTGGACCAAGTCATACTCCATTCATCCTCAAGTGCATGGGGGTCAGTTAGAACAATTGGATCGGCCGAAATCACATTAATGGAAAATCTTACAGGTTCACTTAAACATTCTTTCGGTATCGTTATTCTTCCACATTTGAAGCTCTTCTCAAGCAAATACTTGAAGAAGTGACAATTCTTTATGGTGTGGTCGAGTAATCTATGATACAAACAATACGTGGGATGATTTTTTTTATCGACTTCATACGGTCTCCTGGGTTCGGGCAACTTGAATTCCAGATTCTTGATTAGATCGCGAAACATATTCTCCACCGCACCATTATTTAAGGAGTACACCTTGCTTAGTCTTTTCTTGATGATTGGTTGTTGGTTGCGCTGCTGATCGTGTTGTTGGTAGTCCTGCTGCGGGCGCCGACAAGTTCATCAAGGTCTTCCAGCCTGTATTTGCAATGGTCGTTTGTCTTTGCCAACTAATGCCACTATTTCAGACTCATCAGTTGTATTCACTAGTTTTGGCTTCTCGATCTTCTCTAGAAATCCGAATTGATTTGTTTCTTCCTGAAGATTCTGGGCTTTGCTAAGTAATTTTTCGAACGTCTAGATTGTAAATCATTTGAGAAAGAATGCAACTAGCCCGTGAATAGATTTTAACAGGATTTCAACTACATATTGNAAATTGATTTGTTTCTTCCTGAAGATTCTGGGCTTTGCTAAGTAATTTTTCGAACGTCTTGATGGTAAATCATTTGAGAAAGAATGCAACTAGCCCGTGAATAGATTTTAACAGGATTTCAACTACATATTGCTCCTGGAGAAGTGGTTCACATCACATGTTTAAATTTCTCCATCGCATAATATAGTCCACCAGAGTCTCGTTCGGTTTTCGTTTCTCCACCAAGGGATCAGCTCCGGTGAACTACTTGACAAAAAGGTTTTCCATTTCTGCGAACGTTTTTACTGAACTATTAGGCAGCTCCGCAAACCAGTCGAAAGCCAACTCCCGAAAGGCTGCCAACGAACTGGCAGAACATCAAAGCGTCATTACCCCCCACGTGTTGCAGCAACTCGTTTGAAAGTGTGCACCATGTGGTCTGGGGTTCCCCGTTCTATCAAAGTCTTGAACAGAGGTGGTACGAAACCTTGGGTAAGGCCTACCCTTCAGAACTGATGCCCCTCCTTAAGATTGAGGGTGTGTTTCGGGGAGCTTACTTACAGCGATGGTGTTTTCAAAACATCATCGTCTGTTTGAAAAAGGAGTTTCGGATACGTTTTTAAAAACTTCGTTTCATCTTTTATATTAGACGCAGATCGCTGGGTCCTACCCGCGATCCACATTTCGTAGAGGCGAAAGACGAACTTACCCTTGCCCCTCGCTCGTCTGCCCTAATTGAGTCCCTCACATCCTTCGTTTCTCGCATCCTTTGCTCTCCCGGCCTCACCCTAATCGAGTACATAAAACGATATTAGATCCTTTCACGTGCGGCTTTGAGGTGCTCCATTAAATCGGTTCGTCGTCTCTCGCACTGCTGGTTTCTCCCATTCCTTCGTATCACCCTGCTATAACCCCAATCGAGTCCCTGAAGAGGTATGATTTTAAGAATGATTCTTTTGGTTCCGTCGTCTCATATTTCGATGGGTTGGGGGATTTGGATGGTCATGTTGATTTTTTTTTTATTACGTCATTCTGCACCTTTTTTTCCCTCGTCGAAGTACCTGAATGGATGAGAAATGGATGAGAAAGATCTACAATGTGAGGGGCTTTAGCTTGGTAGCAAAATGGATGCGAAATGGACGAGCCCTAATTTTGTTTAATCATGTTTGGCTCAGTAATGGCTACCGTATATTGAGCTTAATTGTGATTAGAAGCTTTTTTTATTATTTTAAAGGATCCTTTGAGGTGCAACTGAATGGCTTCAAATGCAATATGAGTTTTGTTTGTTTGCTATGGAGTCAAACTATTTTTATCTTTTAGGAGAAATAGATTAGTTTGATGGCCAAATTTATCATCGAAGGCAAAGAGATTTTCAATAAGTTTAAAGAATTGACAGGACGAGATTACGATAGATTGAAATTCAAGAACAAGTGAGATCAACAAAAAAATGAGTGGAAGATATGGAAGAAATTTAAACGAGAATCGACGGGATTGGGTTGAGATCCTGTCAAGCGTACTGCAGATACTTTAGAGGAATGGTGGACTGAGAAGTTAGAGATAATAATTGTACTCTTGCGAACTCTTCAGTTAATTATCATTTATACTTATACATTCTCTAATATGCTCCCACCCCTCCCTCCTTGTTGCAGGCAGTACCAAATGCAAAAAAATTTAAGTTATGGGGAATTGAGCCGGACTTGGAAGACAAATCGGATGTTATCTTCAAGGGGGTTGTCACTAAAGGTCAACATGCGTTCAACCCCAGTGAGCAGGGTGTCTCTTAGACCGGGTGTCCTACTGTCCTCTATTCTAAAAGGTCCCTGTAAGTTTATAGAAGCAACATGAATAATAAAAAGGAAAAAATACTACGAAGCGTGATAAACAATATACAATAATATTGCAAGCATGAACTGTATATATATGCAGTCAAGTGTGTGGTAAAGAAAGTGAAACGTTGTAAACATAAAACAAGCATGTATACCTGTCAAGTCTGCTCCTTTAAATAGGATCGGTGTCGCAGGTAAAAGTAAACGAGTATAGTGAAAAGATTTTAAGAAATGTTTAAGCATGAATACATATAAACAATAATGAATAGCGAACACCAACTAAGAAAAAACTCAAGAAAAGTGCCAATGACTCACGGTAACTCGAAGAAAACCATAAAAAACACGAGAAAAATCCAGAGGAAATCACGAATGATCTACAAATATCTCAATAAAATTGTAGAAAAAAATCCGAGGAAAGAAAGAAAGCTGCAAACATTCGGGTCGGGCTAGGCTCAAATTTAGGTATTCNTGAGAAAACAAGCCAATGCTAACGCGACAAGGGCAAATCAAAATAGAGATTAGAAAACAAACACAAACGACGCCTGTCGCGGTTTCAAGAGAATTAGAAGCTTCAGGAGAGACAGAAGTGGCCGAACTTGAGAGCTCTCGAGAGGGGAAAGAGAGCAAGGGTTTCGTCTGCGAGAGGAGGGAACGGCTTCTGCGTGAAGTCGGCTGGGGCTTTTCTTTGTGAGGGGTGTTCCGCTCGGTTCTTGAGAAGTGGGACAAGAGGTATTTTTAGCCCAACAAAAGCTTCGGGTCCAAAAGAGCGAAGCAGTCGAGGGTTTCGGGAAGGAAGTCCTCCGGCAGAGGGTGTCGGCGAGGAGAATGAGGTCAACGAGGGAGAAGAAGCGGAAAAGGAGGTGTCGTGAGCGAGCTAGGGCGGGGGAGAATTCCTCTAGGGCCGAATGGAAAAGGCTCGACTGAATGGGGAACGGAGTGTTCAATCGAGGGGCTAGTGTTTTAGGAGAAAAGAAATCTTTTTTTCTTTTAAATTTTCATAATATTCAATATTCAAAAATCCCTCTATTTGCTCACTTCTCACTCATGCACGAAACCATATAAAAATGAGAGTCCCTCCTAGCTTTCCGGACGCACCGGCGAGGTTCGCTTCGTCATATGGGGTCGTCCAAACAAATTCATAAACGATCGGGTCGAAAACGCGTCAAAATCAAATTTCTTTAAAATTATCGCTCGTGATGTATCGTTCCAGCAATTGATTCGAGTTTGATAAATCACAAAGCCTTCTACAGATGCAGGTGTTGTGATTTTCAATAACAATGCATCGAACGCGTGAATTGTGGTATTCGTGTATCGTGAGTGTGTGCGGACGACTCGCAGTTTCATATGTCCGCTTTAGATCCTATGGGTACTCGGCTGGAGCTTCATCAGGCTGGTTTTAATCGACTCAACTAAGCATTGAGGATTTAGATCCGGCCATATGAAACTGCCAGTCAAGAAGTGGCTCGAATTTATAGTCGGTGCAGGCGCCAGACTAGTCATCTATGAGAGTTAGTAGAAAACCCTAAGGCTAGATCCTACGCTCTAAGAAGAGTAAGATCTATTGGTCTGTGGATAAAATATATGGAAAATATATGAATTTATGGACAAAACCCGAGGGAACTCGGGCCGACAAATATATGGACAGAAGTGTGGTCCGTGGTCTGCGGACCAGATGCGGTGTCAAGCAAGCCCTTATCGTTATCCGAGATTAGAGTCTTACTGTTTGTGGTGACAGAAACGATTCGAACTCGGTTTAAAGTCTCTTTTGGCGAATTGGACCAAGTCATACTCCATTCATCCTCAAGTGCATGGGGGTCAGTTAGAACAATTGGATCAGCCGAAATCACATTAATGGAAAATCTTACAGGTTCACTTAAACATTCTTTCGGTATCGTTATTCTTCCACATTTGAAGCTCTTCTCAAGCAAATACTTGAAGAAGTGACAATTCTTTATGGTGTGGTCGAGTAATCTATGATACAAACAATACGTGGGATGATTTTTTTTATCGACTTCATACGGTCTCCTGGGTTCGGGCAACTTGAATTCCAGATTCTTGATTAGATCGCGAAACATATTCTCCACCGCACCATTATTTAAGGAGTACACCTTGCTTAGTCTTTTCTTGATGATTGGTTGTTGGTTGCGCTGCTGATCGTGTTGTTGGTAGTCCTGCTACGGGCGCCGACAAGTTCGTCAAGGTCTTCCAGCCTGTATTTGCAATGGTCGTTTGTCTTTGCCAACTAATGCCACTATTTCAGACTCATCAGTTGTATTCACTAGTTTTGGCTTCTCGATCTTCTCTAGAAATCCGAATTGATTTGTTTCTTCCTGAAGATTCTGGGCTTTGCTAAGTAATTTTTCGAACGTCTAGATTGTAAATCATTTGAGAAAGAATGCAACTAGCCCGTGAATAGATTTTAACAGGATTTCAACTACATATTGCTCCTGGAGAAGTGGTTCACATCTCATGTTTAAATTTCTCCATCGCATAATATAGTCCACCAGAGTCTCGTTCGGTTTTCGTTTCTCCACCAAGGGATCAGCTCCGGTGAACTACTTGACAAAAAGGTTTTCCATTTCTGCGAACGTTTTTACTGAACTATTAGGCAGCTCCGCAAACCAGTCGAAAGCCAACTCCCGAAAGGCTGCCAACGAACTGGCAGAACATCAAAGCGTCATTACCCCCCACGTGTTGCAGCAACTCGTTTGAAAGTGTGCACCATGTGGTCTGGGGTTCCCCGTTCTATCAAAGTCTTGAACAGAGGTGGTACGAAACCTTGGGTAAGGCCTACCCTTCAGAACTGATGCCCCTCCTTAAGATTGAGGGTGTGTTTCGGGGAGCTTACTTACAGCGATGGTGTTTTCAAAACATCATCGTCTGTTTGAAAAAGGAGTTTCGGATACGTTTTTAAAAACTTCGTTTCATCTTTTATATTAGACGCAGATCGCTGGGTCCTACCCGCGATCCACATTTCGTAGAGGCGAAAGACGAACTTACCCTTGCCCCTCGCTCGTCTGCCCTAATTGAGTCCCTCACATCCTTCGTTTCTCGCATCCTTTGCTCTCCCGGCCTCACCCTAATCGAGTACATAAAACGATATTAGATCCTTTCACGTGCGGCTTTGAGGTGCTCCATTAAATCGGTTCGTCGTCTCTCGCACTGCTGGTTTCTCCCATTCCTTCGTATCACCCTGCTATAACCCCAATCGAGTCCCTGAAGAGGTATGATTTTAAGAATGATTCTTTTGGTTCCGTCGTCTCATATTTCGATGGGTTGGGGGATTTGGATGGTCATGTTGATTTTTTTTTTATTACGTCATTCTGCACCTTTTTTTCCCTCGTCGAAGTACCTGAATGGATGAGAAATGGATGAGAAAGATCTACAATGTGAGGGGCTTTAGCTTGGTAGCAAAATGGATGCGAAATGGACGAGCCCTAATTTTGTTTAATCATGTTTGGCTCAGTAATGGCTACCGTATATTGAGCTTAATTGTGATTAGAAGCTTTTTTTATTATTTTAAAGGATCCTTTGAGGTGCAACTGAATGGCTTCAAATGCAATATGAGTTTTATTTGTTTGCTATGGAGTCAAACTATTTTTATCTTTTAGGAGAAATAGATTAGTTTGATGGCCAAATTTATCATCGAAGGCAAAGAGATTTTCAATAAGTTTAAAGAATTGACAGGACGAGATTACGATAGATTGAAATTCAAGAACAAGTGAGATCAACAAAAAAATGAGTGGAAGTTATGGAAGGAATTTAAACGAGAATCGACGGGATTGGGTTGAGATCCTGTCAAGCGTACCGTGGATACTTTAGATGAATGGTGGACTGAGAAGTTAGAGATAATAATTGTACTCCTGCGAACTCTTCAGTTAATTATCATTTATACTTATACATTCTCTAATATGCTCCCACCCCTCCCTCTTTGTTGCAGGCAGTACCAAATGCAAAAAAAATTAAGTTATGGGGAATTGAGCCGGACTTGGAAGACAAATTGGATGTTATGTTCAAGGGGTTGTCGCTAAAGGTCAACATGCGTTCAACCCCAGTGAGCAGGGTGTCTCTTAGACCGGGTGTCCTACTGTCCTCTATTCTAAAAGGTCCCTGTAAGTTTATAGAAGCAACATGAATAATAAAAAAGAAAAAATACTACGAAGCGTGATAAACAATATACAATAATGTTGCAAGCATGAACTGTATATATATGCAGTCAAGTGTGTGGTAAAGAAAGTGAAACATTGTAAACATAAAACAAACATGTATACCTGTCAAGTCTGCTCCTTTAAATAGGATCGGTGTCGCAGGTAAAAGTAAACGAGTATAGTGAAAAGATTTTAAGAAATGTGTAAGCATGAATACATATAAACAATAATGAATAGCGAACACCAACTAAGAAAAAACTCAAGAAAAGTGCCAATGACTCACGGTAACTCAAAGAAAACCATCAAAAACACGAGAAAAATCCGGAGGAAATCAAAAATGATCTACAAATATCTCAATAAAACCGTAGAAAAAAATCCGAGGAAAGAAAGAAAGCTGCAAACATTCGGGTCAGGCTAGGCTCAAATTTAGGTATTCTCGAGTCACTCGTATGTATAGAGTCCGACATTCAACTAAAAATGTTTCCTACAATACCAACTTAGGATGATACTCCTTAGCCAGTACTGGTGATTGACAAGTGGACAGTCGAATTATATTACTTAAAATTTATATTTTGGCATGCATATAGGTCTCATGCATATAAGAGAAAGTAATATCTATTTTTATAATTAAAATATTTTTTATAAATTGTGTATATAATCTTATTATTTTTATAAAATATGATAGTACACAAATCGATCGCACAATCTGGCTAGGTCCGCCAACAACCTAAGAATACAAGGGTGTATTAGTCTGGCGTCGATGAATAATATTGTCATCCTACTTTTTATCAGGTCCCTGCGCCGAGTCTCGATTTCGTAGGATGAAATATTATTTAGTTCTACCATTGAATGTCTTTATCATCAAGGCATTAAACCCCAAAAAGTTCGTCCAACTTACGACCTTGCTTGATGTTTCATATATAATCGCAGCTATATATGTGCGCTTATGTTCCGGACATAAGCACCTAAAAACAAACCAAGGAGCAAAAAAAAAAAGAAGAAAAACTAGGTGAGAGAGGAAGAAACGATTCAGCTGAAATGACGAAGAGATGAAAGGTGTCTCGGCCCTCAAAACTGCATCTAAAGCCATCAACGAAAAGACCCAAAGAAAATGCAGACCGACAATCCAAGAATCAATCAAGGTATCATTTCCTCCAATTCAGTAAACGAATCAACCCAAAAGATACGTTTTTCAAACTACATCTCAAACAAATCGAAACAAGAAGAGGACCGAGCCAAGAAATATAAAAGTAGGAAGAAAAGAAACCTAGAAAATTCCAGATCAAAATAAACGCTAATCAACTAAAACTTCAAACTCCTGGAAAATGTCATCAGCAACTTTATTCAATATTCAAAATCTCATCCAACAAAGCCCGTACACTTATCAGGTCCAAGCTATTCAACATAGGGAACAAAACACTTTGGTTCATCTCAAGCTCCGCGTGACCACATGAACAATGTAAAGGGCAGTCGTTGAAAGAGCCAATAATTTGTCAACAGAAATGGAAAAAAACATCAAGATAATTTAGAGCACTAATGCAGGAAATGTATAAATCACCAATATTCGCTATATGAATCCCAAGAAAATATAGAAAAATACATTGTGTTGACCTGTCCCGCCTCCAATTAAAGAAGACAACAACGAATTTGAAAATTTTAAAATAAAAAAGTTTGGCAAAATAATGATGCTCCGTGGTGAAATCCCTCAACAATCTGCAAACCTAAAATGAGCAACAGAACCAATCCTCGTGGGACTTAATCAGAAACAAAAAAATGTCAATATTTATCAAAGCCCATTTTCAACTTCCACTTAACCAGAAAACAAAAACAACGAGAAAAAAAAATGAAATAGTCAAAGAGAGTTTAATTAAAAATCTCCATAAGTCCCCTAAAGTAATTATACTGAAGCANCTCATGAAAATTATTCCAAATTATTTCCTAAACACTTAGGAATCATTGAAATGTTTTTCCAAAGTTTAGAAAATAAAGATATCTATTTTTAAACCTTAAAATGATTTTTAAGGCTTAAAAATAGAATTTTCTAAAAATATCTATTTTTAAACCTTAAAAATGATTTTTAAGGCTTAAAAATAGAATTTTCACCAACATCTATTTTTAAACCTTAAAATGATTTTTAAGGCTTAAAAATAGAATTTTCACCAAAATAATTCTAAAAAATGAAATAAAAATCAAAAAAATATAAAATAATATTCTCTAGGTTTCCTAACTTTAGAGAGATTTTCCAAATAAAAAATAAAATAAAAATCAGAAAAATATAAAATAAATTTCTCTAGGTTTTCTGACCTCAGCTATTTTTTAAACCTTAAAAATGATTTTTTAAGGCTTAAAAATAGAATTTTCACCAAAATAATTCTGGAAATAAAATAAAATCAGAAAAATAAAAAAATAAATTTCTCTGGGTTCTCTGACCTCAGAGACAAATTAAATAAAAATTATAAAAATACAAAATTAATTTATCTGGGTTCCCTGACCTTAGAGAGATTTTCAAAAAATATAAAACATATTTTTCAACACTTAAAATATTTTATTTTTATTAAAGTACCCAAAACTTCAATTAATTTTAATAAATGACAGACAATTCAAAAAATTATGAAATTTTGGCCAAATGACTTTCTAGTCTAGGGCTAGCTTACATAAAAATTTCAAGTGATTAGGAATTGTCCTGATCATCTTTTGGAATTTTTTTTGAAGATGCATATTTTGGCATGAAAATAATTATATGAATTAAATTAAATTGTGAAAATCCACATTTTCTCCTCTGATGTCTCATAAAAAAATAATTATGTGAATTAAATTAAATTGTGAAAATTCACATTATCTCCTCTGATGTCTTTACACTTATCAGTAGGGTTACATAAAAATTTCAAAGTCATTTGACTTAAATTTAACAAATTATGAAAGTTGGAACCCTTAGGGGTAAAATTGTAATTTTGGATATTTTGGTCTTAATGAACATTTAGGCCTAATCAAAATGGGAAATGGGTAATTTCTGATATTAATTAACTCATTTGATGATTTGCAATCAAAAAATGGGCTTAATTGATAGAAACCCACTTCACTTTGCCAAATCATAAGATAATTCCCATAATTATCAAAATTTTATTGGAGTCCACTTTACTTTGCCAAATTACAAGATAAAAGAATGATTCCCATAATTATTAAAATTTTGGAAACTTCATTACTTTACTTTGCCAAATTATAAGATAATTCTCATAATTATCAAAATTTTGGAAACTATATTAACATAAAATGACTTTTGAATTTAGGGGTATAACTTTGGAAATCAATGATTTCACACCCCTTATTAACATAAAAATGACTTTTGAATTTAGGGGTATAATTTTGGAAATCAATGATTCACACCCTTATTTCGTAAGATGACTTTTGAATTTAGGGGTATAACTTTGGAAATCAATGATTTCACACCCTTATTTGAAATCAAAATGATATTTAAATGATCTTGATAATGATCACTTAAAGTTTTAAATCTTTTCAATTCAAAATGATATTTAAATGATCTTGATAATGATCATTTAAAGTTTTAAATCTTTTCAAAATTAAAAATGATGTGTAAATGATCTTGATAATGATCACTTAAAGTTTTAAATCTTTTCAAAATTAACATGATGTTTAAATAATCTTGATAATGATCACTTAAAGTTTTAAATCTTTTCAAAATTAATACTACTTATTACATTCACTTAAGTCTTAAGGACTTAGTGGTGAACTTAAGCTGAAATTCATTTGTTAAAAGAGGATTAGAAAAATCAACATAATCAAACTCTTTTAAAACACCACAAGTCCAANAGGAAAACTGTCTTTGTTGATGTTATTGTATCAGTAACAGAGGTCTTAGTTTTCTTGTGAACTGGAAAATCATCAAGAGAATTCAAGTTGAATTCAACAGTAGGTTCTTGTACTTCTGGAGCAGCAATTTTTACAACAACAAAAGGAGCCTTTCCGAGGATAACCTCGAGATCTCCAAACCCTGTTCCAACCCGAGGATGACCTCGGGTTCTTGCATTTCTGGAGCAGCAACTTTTACAACAACAAAAGGAGCCTTCCCGAGGATGACCTCGAGATCTCCAAACCCTGTTCCAAACCTTGATGGTAGTAGCAACATTGCGGGCCTCATGGCTTGTCGGCAGGTCGCAGGTGAATGTTAACGTTGGGCTGGTCATTGCAGCAATCTTTACGAAAGAAAGTGCTGGGGTTAGTTTTATGGCTAAAGTGTTGTAGTTTTAGCGCAAACACTAAAGCTAACAACAGGGAAGTCTAAAGACCAGATAAAAATTTCAAAATTTTCAAACTTTATGTAGTATTAGTTCAATTTGCAAAATTGAAATATTTTAGGACCCAGTACGGNTTTTTTGAATTTTATGTAGTATTAGTTCAATTTGCAAAATTGAAATATTTTAGGACCAAAACGGGATCGAGAAAAGCAAAATCATCCCCGAAAGGAGACGAAAATGCAAAGTTTAGGACCCAGTGCGGGACCC
>JXCR01105097.1:628943-641154 GCA_002079205.1 Phalaenopsis hybrid cultivar
TGAGTCCCTGGTCTTGGTGTAAAGCCTAAATATGAATTCGACCACAGCCAAATTTGAGTGTTGGTCTAGAGCTATGATGGAGGCTCTGTAGAAGGGGGATTTGATGGGGCTTTGGCTTCTTTCACTCTTCTGAAGGTGTAGAGCCAATTTAATTGGAGTTTGGTGCTGTATATGTTGGGATTGGAACTTTTCCTAGTTTCGGGCAAGAATTCAAGCTCAAAATTGAATTGCCATGGTGGATTTGAGAGGGGGAAGTGGATTGGAATGTGCTAAGGGTCTCTCAAGGAAGCTCTCGGAAGAGTTTTGAAAGGCCTTTAGTAAAAAATTTTTTACCACACCCCTCCATGGCCGTGAGGGGTAGATTTTATAGAAATTGGCCAATGGGGAGCTTAGCTGGCCAATTGAGAGCTTAGCCCCACTGCTTAGGTGTCAAGAAGAGGAGCTCTCAGGTCAATTTGGGCTGAGGTGGCTTCTTGGCATGAGTTTGGGTTTTAACCATGTGGGGGCACACGGTTTTGGGCTTTAGCTTGGGTTAAGGTGGTTAACCAAGGCTTAGACCATGGTTAAACTAAAGCTTATCTGACAATTTGTTGTTGTTTCTTTTTTTAAGAAAAAAATTAAATCGTTGGTAATCGTTAGTTTGCACAACTGACGGTTCTTTCGTTGGTAAGAAAAAGGACATACACATCAAGAATGTGTCGCACCTATTGGTTTTTAAAGCAAGAAAAACCATCGGTTATACATCATTTTTATAACCGATGGGTTAGAATTTGAAAAAGGGTCACACCTGTCATTTTTTTAATGTAGGTAAAAACCATCAATTAAAAAGTTTTATGCAACATTTTTTTATAACTGATGAGTTAACTGTCCTAAAAGTGTCACTCCCATTGTATTTTTGTAACGCACCTTAAGCCATCGGTTCAGTGTCAGTTAGAAGTTTGTAAGAATGTGCATCAACTAGCCGTTGGTCTTGCCTATAGATTAGTTTCAAATGATTTCAATCCGATGGAAGGTCGTCATAAATCTGTAGAATAAGAAAAAAAATTTCTTTGTTGGCATCAATTTTTGATGTCGCAAGTGTGGGATGTCCTCCTAGGCTTTTTTGGGTCATGCTTCATGCATGCAGCCAGGGACATCCTGCCAGACTTTGGCTTTCGCTTATGCGAAGGTCATTCACCATTTTTCTCATTGGAAAACTTTGATAAGATTGACCAATATCATTTGTCATTGCACATGAATTATTACTTGAATTTGGCTCGATCATCAATGAATTTATCCAGACAACCACAGTTGATGAAACAGCCTTTGCTAACACGTCCGTAAAATTGATTTTACCTAAGGAGGAAACACATTTCACTATGTTGTCGCGTACAGGCTAGTAATGAACTAATCAATACTTAGTTTAATAATAATAATAATAATAATAATAATAATAATAATAATAATAATAATAATAATAATAATAGCAGTTAATTGAATAGACACGAAGGATAAGAACTCCTTCAGTTAAGACTTAAGAGTCCTATTAAGCAGTTAATTGAATAGACACGAAGGATAAGAACTCCTTCAGTTAAGACTTAAGAGTCCTATTATATGATATAATACAAAAAATAAAGAAGAGCCTATTTAAACCTTACACACTTGGTTCTCCCCCCTCCCCCCAATGCAAACATATCAAAGCCATAGTCCTAGTCTCATGTTGCCACCTTCACTCAAATGTTCGTCGCACCTGAAGCAGGTTGGTCGCTGCTCTTGTCAAAGAATGTCACCCTACCTCGTATCCTCGATGTTAGAGCTTCCTACCCGAGGTGTCAATTATTTTTTTGCACAGTCGTCCAACCCATCTCTCCTCTCGGCCAGTTGCATGCACGACCCCCATTTCTGACCGATGATGTTCTGCCGAGCTCCTTCAACTCCGGCGTCAAACTCTCACCAAACCTAGCTCCCTCATGCACAACCACAATCTATTATCTTCCCTTTTTGCTTCTCAATTGCTACCCTCTTATCAGCTTCCTCTTCTATCGACAAAGCCTCCTTCGATGTGTAGAGTTCTCATCAATGTTCCAGGGCTGACCATCACTTCCTTTGCATGAAGAAGTTGGGCAGAGCTCAAACCTGTTCCCTTACATTTTTTGTGCCATCAATGAGCCCCTCCACTAAAATTTCTCACCTGCCCTCATTCCCTGATGGTCAGAAACTTTTCCAGAGTGCTTAGCCATTGATGGGCAACTTTTGAACCACAACTTGAAGAGGCGTGTACACTTTATATCCTAGTAAGGAGAATTTCTTCCTAAATTCTCCAAAAGATGAGCAAACAATGTGACTACATAACCTACACAAAATTTGTATTTTCCTCCTTAGCTAGCCCTAGGGTTTAGTGTCACTAAGCGTGTGGGTTCAGTCGCCCACACAGGGTACATGTGCCCCACAGCATTAGTTGGTTCATCCACACATCTATGTGAAAGATCTATGTTTTCCCTAGAGGAGGCCTTAAGGTAGGGATCATGTGCATGGCCATATCCCTTATGGAGCCTAGTGATTTTCATATCCCTTACGGATCCTAGCGATTTCCTGCAGTGAACCTTAAGCTAAATCCATATGAGTTGGAGTCCCTTTCTTTCCTTGCTTTGGTTTGCCCAACTTTCCTTAGAGAAGTTGGGATGTTAGATTTTGCAAAGTGAGAAAAGCTTTGTAGCTAGCAGATACACCTAAAATATATAGTATTTTTAGATACATTTATATAACTATTTTTAAGATATTGCACTTTAATGGAAGGTATTTGTGTGTTTTTCTTTCAGGTACGAGGAAAAAGGTAAAAAATGCTAAAATGAGTGAAAAAGGATCGAAATTAGAGCAAAAATGCAAAAATGGTGCAAAAGTGTTTTAGCGCTTAAGCGTTAGATTCGGTGCTTAAGCGCCGGTGAAACAAAGAAGGCCATACATAAGTGCCAGAAGCTCCACGTTTAAGCGCTAGAGGTCGTTATTTGACAAGTTAATACATTTTACTGAATTTCAAAGAGACATTTGAGGCACCTATTGGCTAAAGATGGTGGTTATGACCACTAAAAATGAAAATATAGTTAAAAGACTTGTGAAAGGAGGCATCCCTTGGAAAATACATCAAATTAGGACCCATTTTGAAGAGATACCAAAGCACCTCTTGGAAAATTATAAAAGAAGGAAGTTGAGAGAAAAATGGGGGGAGTCTAGAGTAATTGTTAAAATAGTTTGTAGAGCAACTTTTGGAGAGAATTTTCAAGCACCACAAATTTACTTTATCCTTTTTATTTTTAGTTTTATTTTGAGAGTTAAGAGTGTTGTAAGAGAAAAGAGATTTAAAGGAACTTAGAGAGTTTGGCGAAGGATTTGAGTTAAGTTTATATCTTTGTTTTTAAACTACTCTTGGTTTTAATCGAGACTTCTTATTGGTTTGACAATGATTTCTAATTTTAAACTAAAGTTTGGTTTTTTTTTCTCCATGGATTCTGAGTAGTTTTCTTTATCTTTATCCTTAAAATGATAAGTAGTTAAATTGTTGAATGGAAGTTGTGGAGAGTATTAATCTTTAATGTTGGAAGAAGTTGTTATGATTTAATTCCATGTACTTCATTTTCTTCTTGATTTGGCTCATCTAGATGTTAAAATTTGTTGTAAGAACATGTAAGAACTGGGCTGGTATTGTCTCAGTCAACAATTGGAAAGAATCACATGAGATTGTATGAATGAGACTGGGCTGGTATTGTCTCAGTCAACAATTAGAAAGAATCAGAATTTTTGTGAGAACATGTAAGAATCTGGCTAGTATTGTCTCAGTCAACAATTGGAAAGAATCACATGAGGTTGTATGAATGAGAATGTACTGGACTGGTATTGTCTCAGTCAATAATTGGAAAGAATCACATGAGGTTGTATGAATGAGAATGTATTCATATGATTTAGTACAAATAAATATGAAAATAATCTTTGAAGGGTGTAGAATTAGATGACTTTAGAGTGACAGGCTAAAGCCCCCAACTTGGTTTATTATTTTAGGTTTTGAAATGAGATGTTAACCCTCAGGTCGAGAGAATCGAGGGAACTCTAGAGTGGGAGCTGGTATCTTCCCTACCTAACCGGTCTTCAAAACTATTCAAACTTTAAATTAGCCAATGTTCTCTTTAGCATCTCTAGTAAGGGTAAAGAATAATATTTCTCCTTTTTGACACAACAAAATTTGAATGCTTCCATAAGAGAATTCCTAGACTTATTACTGATTCATGATAAGGAGAAACATATTTCATATTCAGTACTTTTCTCTTACATAAACTCAAATTATATTTAAAGTTATTTTTGTTTAGTAAAAATATCAAAAATACCAAAAAGAATTTAATTTTAATTACTGTAAAAACATATATATTTTAAGTAATTATCTTTTTGAAATAGAAAGTTTGTTATTTAAAAGTGCATATTGTGAATTCTCTCTGTGGGTTCGATATTCGAGGCTTATTCAAAAAGTCCTATACTACTTGATAATGATACGTATACTTGCGTAGTATCCCAATATATATTAAGTTAAAAAGTTAAATTATTATTTTCTCCAGGAACAAGTTTTTTATACTGTTTCAAAGTAAGGAAAGATAAGTGAAAAACATAATCGAATACATTATTATATTGTTGCATATAAACAGTCAGTATCAAGTTCTTACCGCCATTGCCGAGGAGATTAATTGAAAGCAAATTTCTATTTTAGAAAGTCTTATTTAAACTTTGGGAGTTATTGTAGGAATATTTTATTATAGTAATTTATTTTTATGTGTGTTTTATTTTATTTTAGTGTATGCGTAGTTCAGGTTCTGAAGGACTAGTGCCATACTATTCTGGATTAGAGAGAACTGCTAAGAAAATAAAAAAAAACAAAAAAAATTAAAAATTTTGAAAAATCTAAAAAAATGACAGAAATGGCAAACCAAAATGATCAAAATGCTGAAATTCATCAAGAATTTCGACCTTTACGAGATTATGACAACCCTACGGTAGATGAACTTCATTATAGTATTCAAAAACCTACTCTAGTGGCTAATTAATTTGAACTTAAATCTGCTATTATCCAAATGATATCAAATAATCAGTGTGGGGGATCACCAATTGAAGATCCAAATTTACATCTTGCCAATTTTCTAGAATTCTAGGCTACATTTAAATATGATAGTGTATCAGATGATGCCATAAGACTTAGGTTATCTCCTTTCTCACTGAGGGATAAAGCTAATATGTGGTTTAATTTGTTAGCACCTGGATCTATCAGAACTTAGGGTGATTTAGCATAAAAATTCCTTGTTAATTATTTTCCACCATAAAAAACTTCAAAGCTTAGAAATGATATTACATCTTTTAATCAGTTTGAAGGGGAATCTACTTATGAAGCATGAGAATGATTTAAAGAACTCTTAAGAAAGTTTCCACACCATGCTATACTAGATTTTTTAATATTTCAAACTTTTTATAATGGATTAACTGGGTCTGTTAGATCTATTATCGATGCTGCTGCTTGTGGTTCATTGATGTTAAAACCATTTCATGATGCTTATGTATTAATTGAAAAAATAGCTACCAATAATTTTTAATGGCATTCTGAGAGGGTGAATCCTAAGAAAGTAGCCAATATTTATGAATCTGATGCATTTACTATGTTAGCAAATCAAGTTGCTGCAATTTCAAGGAAGTTAGGCCAATTTGGAATGAATTTTTCTCAACTAATTTCTATGATTGAAGAGAATTCATTAGGTTAAATGGTAGATTCTAAAGTATAATTAGAAACTTTGAATGCCATAAAAAATAGGAAGAAACACCCATATTTAGATTATTATAACCGAGGTTGGAAGAACTATCCCAACTTCAATTGGGATAATACTACGGGTGACAATAATCAACAATGGGGGAACAATCAAGTAAACTCATTGAGAAACTGGAACAATCAAGAGAATAATAATTGAAGATCTACTTATCCTCTGGGTTTCAATAGTAATATGTAATTTAAGGAGAAGATGTTGTCTATATAAGAAGTGGTGTTACAAATGGGAAATCAGTTACAAAGTCAAGGAGCTACAATAAGAAAGATTGAGAATCAACTTGGACAAATCGCAAATGCATTAAGTAATAGATCCTAAGGAACACTTCTTAGTAATACTAAAATAAATTCAAAAAACCAAAATAAAGAGCAAGTAAAAGCCGTTCAACTTAGAAGCGGAAGAGAGTTGTAAGGTAGGGTTCAAAAAGAAACTGAAGTAGAGAGAGAAGAAATTGAAGAATCAAAAGAGGACGCACCAAAATATTCTGAAAGACCTATTTCTCTGTTGTAAATTGATTTGGAAAAACCACCACCTCCATTCCTTAGAGACTTCATCAACAGAAGTTGGATAAGAAATTTTCAAAATTTATGGAAATTTTTAAGAGCTTACAATTTGTTAAAGTCTTAGAACAAATGCCAAGTTATGTAAAGTTTTCGAAGGATATTCTCAATAGGAAAAGGAAGTTTGAAGATAATGAGGCTGTTGCATTTAGTGAGCAGTGCAGTGCAATTATTCAGAAAAAGCTTCCTGAAAAGCTTAATGATCTTGGCAGCTTTACAATTCCATGTGCAATAGGAGACAACTTTTATGGGAAAGCTTTATGTGATTTAGGTGAAAGAATTAACCTTATGCCATTATCAACATTTAAAAGATTGGGATTAGGAGAAATAATCCCTACTATTGTAACTCTACAGTGAGCAGATCACTCGATAACGTACCCTAAATGATTTTTAGAAGATGTCCTAGTGAAAGTGGATCAATTTATCTTTTCTGTTGATTTCATTGTGCTGGATATAGAGGAAGATAAAGAGATACCTGTCATTTTGGGGAGACCTTTCCTAGCCACAGGAAGAGCAATGATAGACTTACAAAAAGGGGAATTAATTATGTGCGTCAATGATTAAACTATTACTTTTAACATTTCAAGATCAATGAAATATCCCGCAAAAGGTAAAGATGCTGAATGTTATAGAATGGATGTTATAAGATATCAAAGTGAATGCCATTTCAAAACTAATTATGAAGAAAAATCTGAAGTAAGAGATTTGGAACACGAGCAAGAAGAGGAATTAGATCAATGTGAAGATCTTTTTAAGGATGATGCAAACTATGTTCGAGAAAGTTTTGAAATTTTGGACACGATAGAAAAAGATAAATCATTTTGTCCATCAATTGAAAAGCCTCCTGAACTTGAGTTGAAGTTACTTCCTGATCATTTAAAATATGTAATTTTAGGTGATTCCTCTACTTTACTAGTTTTTATTTCCTCAAAGTTAACAATGGAAGAGTAGAAAGATTGATGAAAATTTTGAAAAATTTTAATAAAACCTTTGGATGGACAATAGCTGATATTAAAGGAATCAGTCCTTCAATTTGTATGCATAGAATTCATATGAAAGAGAACTGCATAACTTTTACCAGTCCTTATGGTACATTTGCTTTTAGAAGAATGCCCTTTGGTTTATGTAATGCCCCTGCTACATTTCGATGTATGATAATAATTTTTTGTGATTTAATTGAAAAAGTGATTGAAGTCTTTATGGATGATTTTTTAGTGTTTAGAACTTCATTTGACTCATGTTTAGAATATTTATTAAATAATCTTAAGCGCTGTGAAGAAATAAATTTAGTCGTTAATTGGGAAAAATTGTAATTTATGGTAATAGGAGGAATTGTATTAGGACATCAAATATCAAAAAATAGTGTGAAAGTAGATCCCACTAAAATTTAAGTGATCGCTAATTTACCTTACCTAACAAATATACGGGAAATTAGGAGTCTGTTAGGACATGCTGGATTCTATAGATGATATATTAAAGACTTTTCAAAAATTGCTAAGCCTTTATGCCATTTACTAGAGAAAGATGCAATTTTCAATTTTAATAAAGAATGCTTAAAAGCTTTTCAGTTATTAAAAGAAAATTTAATCACTGAACCAATTATAGTTTCACCAGATTGGGGAGAACCTTTTGAACTAATGTGTGACGCTAGTGATTATGCTATTGGAGCTGTTTTAGGACAAATATATGATAAAATTTTTGAAGTAATTTACTATGCTAATAAAACTCTTAATGAAACCTAAATTAGTTATACAACAACTGAAAAAGAGTTATTAGCAATAGTATATACCTTTGATAAATTTAGATCATATTTAATTGGAACTCATTGTGTAGTGCATACAGATCATTGTGCTATTAATTACTTAATGAAAAAGAAGGATGCTAAACCTAAACTTATAAGATGGATTCTTATTTTCCAAGAATTTGACTTTGAAATAATAGATAGGAAGGGGACTGAAAATCAAATTGCTGATCATTTGTCCAGACTTGAGTTAGAAAAGCCACTCTATTTTGAAAAAGAAATTAATGAACTTTTCCTAGCTGAAAAACTGTTCAATATTAATGAGTGGCGTGTTCCGTGGTATGCCAACATTGTGAACTTTCTTGTAAGTGATATTATACCCTATGGAATGACATACCAACAAAAGAGGAAATTTATATGCCAAACTAAGACTTATTTTTGGGATGCCTATTTTTATATAAATAGAGAAAGGATTTGATTATTTGAAGATGTGTACCTTTAGAAGAAACTAATGGAATTATCTTAAAATGTCATAATTCTGATTTTGGAGACATTTTGGTGTTGATAAAATAACTTACAAAATTTTACAATCTGGATTTTATTGGTCTGCTATCTTTAGAGATGTTAATGCTTATATCAAAACTTCTGATAGATATCAACGAGTAGGCAACATTTCTAGAAGAAATGAGATCCCTCAATTATATGCTAGAATTTGAAATATTTGATGTTTAGGGATTAGATTTCATGGGACCATTTATACCATCTTTCAAAAATTTATATATACTCTTAGCAGTGAACTATGTATCCAAATGGATAGTAGCTATTGCTTTACCTCGATGTAATGCTCAAAGTGTTGAAAATTTTTTGAATAAGAATATAATTTATAGATTTGGGATGTTGAGAGTTATCATAACTGATGGGGGAAGTCATTTCAGAAATGCCATAATTATTAAAGAAATATCATATAAAGCATAGAATTGTTACTGCTTATCATCCTCAGACAAGTGGTTTGACTGAATTATCTAATTGGAAAATTAAAAGAATTATTGAACAATTTGTGAGTCCAATAAAAATGGATTGGTTAGTCAAACTTGACAATGCTTTGTGGGCTTGTAGGACTGCATATAGAACTCCTATAGGAATGTCCCCATATAGGCTAATATTTGGGAAAGCTTCCACTTACCAGTTAAACTTGAGCATAAAGCATATTGGGCTATTAAAGAGATCAATTATAATTTAACTTTACTAGTTGAACTTGAGCATAAAGCATATTGGGCGATTAAAGAGTTCAATTATAATTTGAAAGATGCTGGTAAGAAAAGATTATTACAATTAAATGAGCCTGAAGAGATAAGGAATGAGTCTTATGAGAGTGCTAAGATTTATAAAGAAAAGATGAAGATGTGGCATGATCGAAGGATTCTTACAAAAAAATTTTAGCCAGGGCAACAAGGTTTTCTATATAATGCAAGATTAAGATTATTTCCAGGAAAACTTAAGTCCAGGTGGATAGGCCCACTTGTTGTGATGAAAGTTTATCCTTATGGAGCTGTGGATATTAAAGATCCTATAACTGGGAAATTTAAAGTGAATGGTCATAGACTGAAACCTTATTCTGTAGGAGATCAGCATAAAGTTAACGATCAAATGATGTTGGGTCAACCAAAATGAGCACTAGTTACGTCGGGCAGACGACGTAAAATCAATCGCTTTTTGGGAGGCAACCCATAGTTATCAGTGTGTTTTGCTATGATTGTTGTTTATGTGTGATTAAGAAAATGTGAGGTAGTATTTTTTGAGACTACTATGTGTTAGTGTTGATTTTAAGAATTTATTAAGTGATATAAACACGCTAGAATGAGAATTTGGATATTAAGTTGACTGGCAAAATTGAGCATTGGCGCTTAAGCAACAATATTCAACACTTAAGCGCGGATGTTAAAAACCATGTGTAAAATTCAACTTGTAGAAGCTGTAACTGCCAATTGGTTAACTTAAACATGCCATGACAGCTTTAGGACGTGTTTAGGAGTTATTAGAAGGATTTAAGCCTATAAATAGAAGGGTTTTGTGAAGGAATTTCACCCCCAAAATCATTTTTAGCCTTAAAATTCTAAGAGAAAGAGAGATTTTTAGAAAATGTCTTCATGCGAGATGGATTTGAAGAAAGAGGAAGAGTCCATGAGGAAGAAACTCATTAGTCAAAGTGCACAAGAGATGTATAATGATTTCTTAGTCGTCAGTATTGAAGGAATCGTGCAAAAGATCAAAAGAATTGAGACTAGCATGGCTTTACTTGAGACAAAGGTAAATGAAGCTAATGCACATCTAGACCATATTGGATGGCAATTGAAAATGCAATTTAGCCATACTAGTTATATAGAAGAAGTGGATAAGGTGATGTATCTTAAGTAGAAATGGATTGAAGAAGATTGTATCAGAGCTAGTCACTACTGTCCGTTTAATCAACTCTATATTACGAATGCCCAAGGAGAGACTAATGAAAGACAGAAATTTGTTCCAACAAATGAAGAATGGAATTAAGTTTTGTGTTAGATTTTGTTTTTTAGGAGTCATTGTTTTTAAGTGTTAGTGTTAAATCTTGTTATTATTTTTTATGTCTTTTATGTGTTTAATTGAGTATGTTTGTTTAGTGTTTGTATTTAGGAAAATTTTCTCATTCGAGACTCCTTGGAATGAGAATTATGAGTTGAATGTTGCTTGCAACAGTTCGTAAATGAATAAATGTGTTTGTTTGTATGAAAATTTGTGTTATTTTTAAGCCTCAAATTGAATTAGTTATATTGGAGAATTTTGAGAGAGAGGAGAGTTAAAGGAGAATAAAACAGTCATTTAAGTGTTGTAAGACCATTTAGGGGTGGTATAAATAGGCTAATAGTGCATTTCACTTAAGTTCAAAAATATCAAAAATCGTGCACTGGCGCCTAAGCGTCACATTCTCGTGCTTAAGTGTGATGTAACCCGAGAGGCAGGCGCCTAAGCACCACTTATCCACGCTTAAGCACTGGTTCACGAAAATTGGTTCACGAATGGCTAAATGTGAAAAATAACCCCAAAAATTGCCATTTTTACTCATGTCGTCGTCTTCTTCCTCTTGAGTTTGCGATTTTGAAGTTAGGGCAAACCTTTTCGTGGAGATTTATTGGTGGATTTGAGCCAAATTTGCTAGATTTGGATTTCTTAAGGTAAGAGCTTCACTTCTATGTGAAAATTTTGGATTTTCACCAAGTTTTTTTAGTACATTTGTAAAAACCCGAAAATCACTATTCATGGTGAAAAGTAAAGAAAAATCTATGGAAATTGCATAGAAACTGTAGTTTATGCTTATTGGAGTTAGGTTTAGTAGATTAGAATTGATTTTTAAGCTATTGTAGAATTTTATGAATTTGTAGAATGATCCCAAGAATGAAGAGGAGTAAAGGAAAGACCCACTTTGATTTGAGCAAGTTTGTGAGTTCAAAAGCTCAGGATAGATATAGTGACGCTTTACAGACACAAAAATTGATTCTTGAGAGGTGTTTCCAAAATTCAGGTGGATCCGTGGAAGATTTGATCGTTTGCCAACAATGGGAATGATTCTGTTGTGTTTTGTTGTGGCTATGATATCTATAGTATGGGATTTTTATGCAAACCTTCCTGAGGCGGAAGAAGACTGAGTCATTGTTAGAGAAAAATTGGTACCTTTTTCACCAGAGGTAATCAATATTTTCTACCATTTACCATCTAATACTTTATGTTTTTATGCTAACTATAGTCCAACTGAGACAGAACTGGATGATAGGGCTGTCAAAAAAGCTCGTTGTTCGCGAACAGTTCGTGTTCGGTTCGTCAACGAGTTCGTGTTCGATTCGTTCGATAAGTAAACGAGACAAACACGAACAAATTTTTTTCGTTCGGTTAGTTAAACGAACCAAACACGAACAGTGATGCGTTCGTTCGTGTTCGAATCGTTATTGTTTGAAATATAAAATAATATAAAATAATTATATATAAAAAATTTATTATATTTTAAAACATTAAATTTTATAAATTATAATATATAAAATAATAATAATAATAAT
>JXCR01105097.1:641554-653023 GCA_002079205.1 Phalaenopsis hybrid cultivar
GTTCGTTAAGAAACGAACACGAGCTTATTTCAAACAAACTAAATTTTAAACGAACCGAACACGAACACAAGCTTTGTTTGTTCGTGTTCGGTTTGTTTACACCCCTACTGGATGAGATTATTTCATATTTGATTGTTGGAAGGGGACTCCGGAAAATTACAAATGAGAGAAGAGTCAACTTTTTTACTTCAAAGTTAAGTGCACCATTAAAGGCATGGCACTACTTTATTTCAGCTCGTCTATTACCAACAAATCATCTTAGTGAAGTTATGAGGGAGAGGGCAACATTGAATTATTGTATTTGGGAAGGCAAGCTTATTAATATTGGAGCTTTGATTTATCAGACTATCATTAGTTCTGCCACAGCCACTACTACTGTAAGTCTGGGATTTGCTTCCTTGATCATTTCTTTGTGTGAGCAGGCTGGTTTGAGGTATGATAGTTGGGAAGAAGCGTTGTTGTTTCTAAAGCCAATTACAAGTGTAAATGTGTAATCTTATTCTGAGCACTCTATTTTTTGTTGGAGAGGAGGATTTTCAAGAAGTTATTGTCGATGTCTGCTGCATCCACCTTTGCTACTTCTACATCGAGACCATCTACCTCACGAGAATCTACTTCTAGAGGCGAGTCTACTGAAACTCAGGATCAATCATTGCTGAGAATGATGGATGATATTAATTATATCGCAGATAAGGTACGAAATTTAGAAAATTTTGTAGATCATATTGATGGGTATGCTAAAAGGCATAGTGATTATGAGGAGAAATTTCACTCATCTTTGGAAAGCCTCATTAGGGGTAACCAAGGAGTAGAATTTCCTTTGTATCCAAGATACCTTGATTATGTGCCTACAAATGTCTGGAACAGCGGTGATTCAGATGATGAGGAGGAGGACTAAGTCATTTTTATATTTGTAATATGTGATAGATAACGTGGTGTGAACTTGAGACATTTGAGTTTGTATACTTGTTTAGTCTATGTGATGTGTTAGACTTTTGTTTTGTTTAATAGTTATTGTGATGTTTGTGTTTTTCTAGTATTTTGTTTTAAATTCTAGGATAGTAATTATTGTTGTGTGTTGAGTAATGTGTTTTAGTTAGTTAGGATTGAACTTATTTCTGTCTTTTGAAAAGTTGAAACTCTTGCTAGCTTTAACTTTAAAATTTAATTTCAGAAAATTGCTACCCTATATTTTTCTTTTATCTTGTTAGTGTGTTTTTTTTTTATGTTCAGACTGTGAAATCAAAGTTAGTGTGTTTGTTTTTTGTATGTTTGTACCCACTACTTAAAAGTCTAATAATTCTCTACATGTTGAATTAAAATTAAAATGATAAAAAAATTGATCAAAAATTAATTATACTCTTGTTTTAAGTTTTATACTTGTATAATTAGGGTATAAAAATTTATGTAAGCATTTTATTTCAATTTTCATTCCTACTTATATATATATCTACTAGTAAACTTTTTAATCTTGTTAAAAATTTGAGTTTATGGGGGAATGAAATATAATTTCAAAACTTTAAATTTTTTTGTTCTCAAATGTGCTACAAGTGAATTTGATTTGAAAAGAAAAATGATCATGTATATGAACCTAAATTTGGGAAATAATTTGATTATAGAAATGAGTAAGAAAATTTAGTTGAAATTCTAAGTAATAAGGAGAAACTCTATGTTAAAAATTTTTAATGTAGAAAATGTTAAATATAGTGTAACTATCTTTAGTAAAAAAAATTATATTTTTGAAAAATTATATCTTTAGTTAATTATATTTTTTAATGCTTAAATTTCTTTTATTAAAAATAATTTTCAAAATTATTGTTATATTTATAAGTAAAAGATTTATATCATGACTTTGCTTTAGGAAAGGAGTAGTAGAATTCAAAACTATTAAAGGTCTATCCAGATATAGTAATCCTTGCGAGAAAAAGAAAAAAAAAAGAAAATGAAAAGAAAAAAGAAAAAGAAAAAGAAAAAAATAGGGGAGGAGAAGCTTGAGGATTAGTGCCTAAACAAAAATTTGTTCTACATTTGATCTTTTTAAAGTATAAGACTTGAGAAACTTTTAAGCTGAATGATATACTATAGTAAGTAATATTATTCTTAATAAATTTTTTTGACTGGAGATAATAAAAGGACTAAATTCTATAATTGAAAAATCTACAATATTTCTGAATTAGATAGGAACTAATATTTTCATATTTCTTATTATTAAAAATTTCTAAACTTTAAGTTGGTCTCATTTACTAAATATTTTTTTCTAAATTTGACTCCAATATTTCTGAATCTAAATTTTAGTAACACCCTAAAGAAACTCTCATATCATATAATGCTTAATTAGTTTTTAAAGCTTGAAGTGTCACTTGAGGATAAGTAATATTTTAAATTTGATTGATTTTGATACACCTAAAATATAGAGTATTTTTAGACACATTTATATACCTATTTTTTAGATATTGTGCTTTAATGGAAGGTATTTGTGTGTTTTTCTTTCAGGTACAAGTAAAAAGGTTAAAAATGCTAAAAGAAGTGAAAAATGATCAAATTCGGAGCAAAAATGCAAAAATGGTACAAAAGTGTTTTAGCGCCTAAGCGTCAGATCCGACGCTTAAGCATCAGCAAAATAGAGAAGGCTACGCCTAAGCGCCAGAGGTATGGCACTTAAGCGCCAGAGGAGGTTATTTGATGGGTTCATTCATTTTGTTGAATTTTGAAGGGACATTTGAGGCACATATTGGCTAAAGAGGGTGGTTATGACCACTAGACACAAAAATATAGTTAAAATACTTGTGAAAGGAGGCATCCCTTGGAAAATACATCGAATCATGACACATTTTGAAGAGACACCAAGACACATCTTGGAAAATTATAAAAGAAGGAAGTTGAGAGAAAAATGGGGGGAGTCCTGAGAAGTTCTTGAAATAGTTCGTGGAGGAGCGTTTGAAGAGATTTTTCATACACCACAAATTTACTTTATCCTTTTTATTTTTAGTTTTATTGTGAGACTTAAGAGTATTGTAAGAGAGAAGAGATTCAAAGAAACTTCAACAGTTTGGTTGAGGATTTGAGATAAGTTTTTATCTTTTTTTAATTACTTTTGGTTTTAATCGAGACATCTTGTTGGTTTGACAATAATTTCTACTTTTAAACTAAAGTGTTGTTAGGTTTTATCCATGGATTCTGAGTAGTTTTCATTATATTTCTCCTTAAAATGATAAGTAATTAAAGTGTTGGATGGAAGTTGTGGAGAGTATTAAGTTGGAAGAAGTTGTGATGATTTAAATCCATGCACTTCATTTACTTCTTGATTTGTCCAATCCAATGTATTCTGAGTAGTTTTCTTTATTTTTTCCTTAAAATGATAAGTAATTAAAGTTTGGATGGAAGTTGTGGAGAGTATTGATCTTTAATGTTCTTCTTGAAATGATAAGTAATTAAGTTTTGGATGGAAGTTGTGGAGAGTATTGATCTTTAATGTTGGAAAGAAGCATAATCAAATACATTGTTATACTGTTGCATATAAATAGTCAAGATCACTAGCCCACTTTGCAAATTATTAAGGAGTTGTGAAATGGGAAAAACATTGTTGCTAACCCATTTCACAATGTCATGGAGAGTTCCCCCTTGAAAACTCTAGGGAGAATCTCTCCATATGCCTCACCAAAGCAAAAGGAAATTATGTTGTGCATCTAGGATTCAAAACTATAGGTACTCCATGTGAGATCATTAACGTCAGCATAACTCACTATTATGTGTGGTCATTTGCTTCACACTATTTGCACATGTTTGCCATGCATGAAGCATTATGCATTCCTAATTGTGCCTTGACCGCCCTCCCCGACCTAGTCGACATGTCACTTCTCCTTGACTGACCACTGATCCCCTTTTCTATTATATAGTTCTGCTTCTAACTCCACTGCTAAGAAATAGATGAAAGTTTCTTGACAACATAAGCCAAAAACTTGATACCTATCTTGTACGATAGTACTATGATGTATGTGCGGTTAGATTCTTGATTCTTTATATTTATATTTGTTTTTACAATGGTGCCAAAAACTTTGTTCCGAGGTAAGTAAGAGTGCAACTGTTATATTTAAATATTGGGATACTATGCAAGCATACCTATCGTTATCATGTAATATAGGAATTTTTTATTAATCCCCAAAATATTAAACCCACATGGAGAACTACAAACTCTTAAGAAGAAATTTGATAACGAACTCTACTTTGAAAAAGAGTCTTACTCAAACTATAGATATGGTAGGGATGAAAGTTTGATTCTTTTCGGTAATTTTAATAATTGAAAATAAAATAGAAAACTAAGTAAATTTAACTAGATTTTTGTAAGATGAAAGTAATACAAATAAAATATCTTTTTCCTTATCATGAATCAATAACAAGTATTAGAATTATGTTGTGCCAAATAGGAGCAATATTATTCTTTACCCATACTAGAGATGTTATAAAGAACATTGGCTAATCTGAAGTTTGAATAGTCCTGAAGATGGGCTAGGTAGGGAATATACTAGCTTTCACTCTAGAGTTCCCCCTTCTCCCTCCACCTAATGGCTAACATCTCATATCAAGACCTAAAAAATAGACTGAATTGGGGGCTTTAGTCTATCACTTTAAATTCCTCTAACTGTACACCCTTCAAAGATTATTTCCTTATTAATTTGCACTCAACCATATGACTTACATTCTCATCCATACAATTTCATGTGATTCTACCATTAGTTGACTGAGACAAAGCCATCACAGATCTTACATGTTCTTAAAAAAAATTTTAACATGTCAATTGGCCAAATCAATAAGTAAATGAATTATAAGGATTAAACAATCACAACTTATTCTAGCATTATAGATCAATACTTCACACAACTTCCTTCCAACACTTAATTACTTATCATTTTAAGTAAAAAGATAAAGAAAACTACTCAGAATTCATGGAGAAAACACAAGAACAAATATGTTTAAAAGTAAAAATCATGTAAACACACAAGAAGTTTAAATTAGAATGAAATGTAGTTGCAAAGATAAAAACTTATCTCAAATTCCTCTTCACCAAACTCTTGTAGTTCCTTTGAATCTCTACCTTTCTCTTACACTCCTCCCTAGGTCTGGTCACCCAACCATAGAGGGTTAAAATCTCTCTATCTCACTAAAAAATAACAATGGATTATTACTTAGAACTATCCAATCAATTTCTCCTTCACCAGGAATGAGAAAAGTGAGTAGAAGCCATAACTAATATCCTACAAGTCCTTTCTTTCTACTCTCTACTACTTTTTTATCTATTTCATGTCCTACTCTTCTATTACCTTTTTTTCAATTCAATCCAAGCCCTTATTTTTATAGTTTTCCAAAAGGGGCTTTGTTGCCATTTCAAAATGTGTCCACTTTCAATGAATCTTCCAATAGTTGCCTCTTTTCCAGAGCCATTTCAATTTAGTTTTGTTCCCTTTAACTGTAATTCATGTTTTCACCAAAAGATGCTTCAAACACCACTTCAAATTCATTCAAAATTCCTTGAATTTTCATCACAACTACCTCTGATGCGTAAATGTGAGGTCTTTAGTGCTTAGGCACGACCTTCTTTGTGTATTTGGCGCTTAGTCGCCATAGTTCTTTTTCACACCTTCATTTTTGGCCCAAATTTGATCTTTTTTCACTTCTTTCACCATATTTCATCCATTTAATTGTACCCAAGATTAAAACACACAAATAACTTCTAGTAAAGAGCAATATCCTCAAAAATAGGTATAAAAAGATGTGCATAAATGATATATATTTTAGTTGTATCAACCTCCCAACCCGTTCTGCATCTTACTTTGCCTCGATTGGCTGTCCCAACTTGGTCAGAATTTCACTTCATTTAGACTGACTGTCTCGACCCAATCATCTTGTCATTTTGAATTTGATCAACCTCCCCACCCAATAGACTAATCACTTTGGTCCCACCAGCCTGTCTATCCTGATTGACTGAACACCTTAGTTTGACCGACTAACCCAACTATGTCAACTGACCACTTTGGTTTGATCAGTTGCCTTGGCCCAGTCAATCATGTTCTTTGGTTTGACCAGTCACCCCGACCAGGTCAACCAACCACCTTGGTCCGACCAGCCCCCCTGCTAGGTTGGTCAAAAACTTTAGCTTGATCGGTCTCCCCGACCCAATCAACTAAGCACTTAAGTCCAACCAACTCCCCCTACCCAGTCGACCACTCACTTATATAGTGCATGTTATGCATAGGCATGATCTTGATTGCTTGCTTACATGGATATTATACTATTTATATGCTTTTCATTTACATGTGTGTTTGGTTGTTATTGGAGCAATGTGTAATTCTTGTCATGGCATCCTATACTTGTGTTGTATGCTTTGCATGGAATTTTGCATGGTTGTCAACATTTTCATAGGTTACCCTTCGAGTTTCTGTTTGTACACTCACCCCCCTTGTATATTTCTCCCCAATGAGGAACATCATTCATCGATCCTCCATCTTCATGACACGCTCACCTCTTCAGATCACTGCCTCAACAACACACCTAATTGTCAGGCCCCTACCTGCATGACAAGCCCACCCGTTGGGTTGCTTCCTCCATGACACACCCATTTTTTATGCCCCTGCCTCCACGACATGCCCATCCTTTAGGTCACCGCCTCCACGACACACCCACCTTCCTAAGTCACTACCTTCATGGCACACCCCTTTATTGGGCATCCTCTTTGATGGCACATCCACTCGTTGGGTCACTTCCTCCATGGCTCATCCACCTTTTCTAGTCACTGCCTCTAGAAAAAACTCATGGTCACCACCTCCATCATGTGACTATCTGCTTTGCATCAGTATGCATGTCTGGATAGCAAGTCAGGATCGTTATGAGAGAGACTTATTTATTAGTTGTGATAATCAAATGAGCGTTGCCCGTGAGGATGCCTCTATGGGTAATGCGAGTTTCTGCATCACAAGCAACAAATAATATGATTGTGCTAAGGATCCTAGGACTCTAATGTATGTCATATGCATTATAGTCCTGCATTTTATAGTCTAGTATCTTAAAAGTATAAAATGGATATTTTCATTATTATAGTGTTAACCGCATACTTTTAAAACTATATAAGCTAGGACATATATGAGGCCACTTATTTCAAAAATGTCACCCCTCTCTTGTGCATGATTTATATCCCTTGGATCCTTAGGATAGAGTCAGAGTGGTGACCCTATCAAAGTTATACGATAGTTGATCCACCTTAAAATTACCTATTTTAGATGCACATTTTATACCCATTTCTGAGGATATTATGCTTTAATGAAAGGTGCTTTGTGTATTTTTAGTTACTGTTGCAAGAAAAAGAATTTAAGAGAAAGAAGGAGCAAAATCTACCAAACCAAAAAAAAATTGCCAAAATAAGCGGAATTAGCGCCTAAGCGCAAAATGAAGATCGTGATTGGTGCCTAGGTGTGTCAGTTATGGCGCCTAGGTTCCAGAGTCATTTTCGAGAAGATGTGTTGAATGAGGTTGAATTTTGAGGTGATTTCTAAAGCAACCCTTGGTGATTTTTGAAGCTCTATATATAAGTATTAATTTAACATAAACAGAGAGAGTTCTAGAGTTCTTTTGAGAAGGGGAGGCAACAATATAGATGTTGACCTCACTTTTGGTTGAGGTCTAGTTTCCTCCTTAGTAGCCTAGGTTTTAGCCATAGTACTTTCCTGTTGACTATTCCTAGTGACTAGTAAAGGAACCCTCACCATTAGAAACTATAAACTCTTCTTTGCTCAATTTGAAGTTCCACATATTGGTCTTAACCTCTAACATTTAGTAGGTTGGGCCGGTATGGGGGAGCTCAAAGAGAGTCCCCATAGAATTATTTGGCCTTAGGTTGTACCCTGGGTGGTGTGGCCTTGATGAGTTTCACACACATACAGACGTGATACCCCTCAATTACACTCACAACCTCAGGCTTTAGTCAAATATGCTTAGTTGGTCCCTTATGTAGATGGACCCCTAGGCCACTAGCCCTAGGCTAGGGTTTAGCTAAGACCAGTACATGGAGGACCCAAAGTAGGGAATTCTATTGGTCTTTGGCTCAAGTAGGGTGGTTGTGTGGTTGGCAACCCCAATCCTATGAAAATAACTAATTTAGCCTTTTGCCCCTAAAGCCTATCCCAATTTACCAAACTAACCTTGAAACCCCAATTTTGACCAAAATCTAAAAAATTACCCAAAATACCTAATTTTTTTAAAAAATCATTTCAAACCATTTTAAACTACCCAAATTGCCCAAAACACCCTATCAGCACTATTTTTGTTGTGGGGTTTGCCCGTAAGAAGTTGTTGGTCATCGAAATTGAAATCCCGTTGCCCGCTTCGGAAGGACATTTTTTTTAAAAAAATTTTAGTTTTGAAAAATATCAAGTCAAACTAACCCCATAATTTTCATAGTTTAAATGAAAGAGCGCTTTACCTCAAATCCTGTATCTATCCCGGATAAACACAAGAGTTGAGGGTGAGGCTCGATCAACTAAAATAAAGAAAGTTATGACATCCGTTTGGTCTGCAAAACCAATGTATTGGCCGACAAGTTCCCCTATTTAATATAAGGAATTAAATAGGGTTTATATTATGCTGGGTTCGGGAAAAGCTTTCTATAAGGGCAAGCCCCTATAGTTAATTACATCATAGATAACTGAAGTTACCTAAGAATACTCTTGATAAAAATTTAGAAAAATTACCTTCAAGTAGTTCAAATGGTAAGGACATTTCAAAGATATCAGACTAAGAAGTGTGAAGGGGATTGGTTCAAATTTGGAATATTTTGTTTTGGAGTCCAAAAGAGGAAACACTAGAGGATGTCACGGATCCGAAGGAGAACTTCGTAGACTTCTTAAGCTATCCTATTATTTGGCTTCAATTTAGGAGAAATTATTTAGATATTTTATCCTGTAATTTTTTTATTTATTAGGATTTACATTTGTGTGAAGCAATCAGCACAAATAATCTTGAAGATGTGAGGATTTAAGTTGTGACAAACGACAACCTCAGAATCCTAAGACGAGTTAAGGCTTAGATTGTACAACAGGATTGTACAAAGGCCTAAAAATATGTTTGCGGATTTATGTTGCACTAGGAAAACAACCTTGAATTCCCATGGCTTTGTTGTTTGTAATAGTGTAGATCCTCTTACTGTTGAAGATGGTCGGGCTGCCCACTATGTAAGCTCCAAGCTCCTCGTTGTAGCAGAGTTCAAGTTTTAGAAATGACAAATCAAGTAGATGAGAGAAGTGTCATGTTTTGGAAAAGTCAAAAAATAATTTATTGACTTAGTTGAAGTTGATTATAGCGACACCGGTCAAGATCCCACAGTTCCGTTGTTCCGGCACCACTATTTTCTATTGGAATCACTTAATCCAAATGAATTTACTAAACTCAACTTAATCGGCACCACTATTTTCTATTGGAATCACTTAGTCCAAATGAATTTACTAAACTCAACTTAATGCACCACTATTTTCTATTGGAATCACTTAGTCCAAATGAATTTACTAAACTCAACTTAATGCAGCACCACTATTTTCTATTGGAATCACTTAGTCCAAATAAATTTACTAAACTCAACTTAATGAAGCCACGGTTCCATCGTCCCGGCGCCACTATTTTCTATTGGAATCACTTAGTCCAAATGAACTTACTAAACTCAACTTAATGAGTCAGCACTATTTTCTATTGGAATCACTTAGTCCAAATGAACTTACTAAACTCAACTTAATGAGTTCATAATTTCATTTAGACCGTGGGAAGACCTCGATTAGCAACCATAGGTTACCTCCTCCAAGGAATTCCTGATCATCCGATATAGACATCTTAATTAGTAGGTTACCTCCTCCGAGGGCTCCCGATCTTCCAATAGAGACGTATTAATTTAGTTAAAGTTGTATTTTTTGGTGATGTTTTTCGTTAGCAAACCGTAGGTTACCTCCTCCGAGGGTTCCCGATCTCCGATAAAAACCTCGTTAGCAACCGTAGGTTACCTCCTCCGAGGGTTCCCGATTTTCCAATAGAGACGTTTTATCGTTAGCAACCGTAGGTTACCTCCTCCGAGGGTTCCCGATCTTCCAATAGAGACGTTTTAAACTTGTTAGCAACCGTAGGTTACCTCCTCCGAGGGTTCCCAATCTTCCAATAGAGACATTTTATTCAGCAACCGTAGGTTACCTCCTCCAAGGGGTTCCCGATCTTCCAATAGAGACGTTTTAATTTATTTTTTGTTGTAGTTTTGGTGATGTTTGTGATTAAATTTTGAGTTATNCTAGAGCTGGAAAAGTAAAGTTTTAGAAACCTTCCTAACTCTATGTTGTGTATTGGGGGTCCTTAAATTTTAAGGATAATATTATTAACAAAGCAAAATAAGTTTTAAAAGATCCCTAAGGTATTCACCAGATTAAGAGTAGGGAGCAGGTCCATGCAACCTTCACCTTCCTAACTCTATGTTGTGTATTGGGGGTCCTTAAATTTTAAGGATAATATTTTTGGAAACATTCCTAACTCTATGTTGTGTATTGAGGGTCCTTAAATTTTAAGGATAATATTATTAAGTAAACATATTAAGTTTAATAGATCCCTAAGGTATTCACCAGGTTAAGAGTAGGGAGCACGTCCATGCAACAAGTTTAATAGATCCCTAAGGTATTCACCAGGTTAAGAGAAGGGAGCAAGTCCATGCAACCTTCTTAATGTCTGGTAAAAGGCATTAGGTTCATTTAAACTGTATTATGTTACTTAATAATTCATCCTGAATATCCTGATGCTAAGTGAATATTGATGTCTTGATTATCCCTAAGAATAGGGTGAATGTCATTTACCATTCAATTTAAAAATTATGTGGGTGAAGACCCTTTAGGAAACAAATTAGTGTTATTAAGAACACTTAGCCAAATTTTAGTCCTAATTGGACTTGTGGTGTTTAAAAAAGTCTAATTATGTTGATTTTTTTAATCATCTTTTAACAAGTGGATTTCAACTTAAGTTCACCACTAAGTCCTTAAGACATAAGTGAATGTCCTTTTTTAACAAATGGATTTCAACTTAAGTTCACCACTAAGTCCTTAAGACCTGAGTGAATGTATCAGTGGGTGTATTGATTTTGAAAAGATTTAAAACTTTAAGTGATCATTATCAAGATCATTTAAACATGGGTGTGTATTAATTTTGAAAAGATTTAAAACTTTAAGTGATCATTATCAAGATCATTTAAACGTCATTTTGATTATCAAATAAGGGTTTGAAGTCATTGATTTCCAAAGTTATACCCCTAAATTCAAAAGTCATCTTATGCTAATGAAGTTTCCAAAATTTTGATAGTTATGGGAATTATTCTTTTATCTTGTAATTTGGCAAAATGAAGTGGGTTTCTACCAATTAAGCCCATTTTTTATTGCAAATCATCAAATGAGTTAATTAATATCA
>JXCR01105097.1:663500-676308 GCA_002079205.1 Phalaenopsis hybrid cultivar
TGTTGGTTGAGAGCTATTGTAGAGGCTATTTCATAGGGGGAATTCATGGGGGTTTGGCTTCCTTCACTGTTGTGAAGGTGTGTGCAAGGTTAATTTGATATTGGTGGAGTTTGGAGCAGTGCCCTGATTTTGAGCTCGATTTTGAGCTCAAAATTGAACTCACATAAGAGGCTTTGAGGGCAATTAATGGTGGAGCCCTTCTTCTCTGTGCTTGGAGAAGAATTTTGGATATTTTGGAGGAGGTTTTGGTAATCTATGGTGGCTCTTCCTTATTTGGGCGTGAGCTCTCCTTTCTTTCATAGCCATGGCCATGGCTTTTTTATAGAGTTAGGTCAGTTGGGATGCTTGGAGATGAAGTCTAAAGCTCATGATGAGCAAGAAAAATGACACCATAGGAAATTGTCAAGTGTTAGTGAGTAATTTGCATGAAACTTATCCTTTAATAAAAAAAATACTTACCTAAGGGATAAATATCATGTCTAACCCATGGTTATATTAACTTAACTCTAAGGTCTAGAGTTTAACTAAGGTTAAGCCTTATTGGGAATACCAAGTTTGATTTTCATTATATTTTGGTCATGGGCTAATATGACACAAAATGGGTTTAGGTTTGTTTAACCATGTCAGTTGGCTCAATTAAATATTTTATTTGGTATAGGAGACCATGAGGAACAACTTTCATGAAGGATGAAAGTCATTTTGAGGTCAATTGGTTAACCAATTTGGTGGATTTTGTGATTTTTGACCCATTTTAGCATGTTGAGCTAGGTTTGGGTTAAACTTGGGCTAGCCATGGGATAAGTCCAAATTTATTATTTTATTTTATGTAAAACATCATTATGAACAACTTTCATGAAGGATGAAAGTCATTTTGAAATCAATTTGGTAGTGAATTTGGTGGATTTTGGGTTAAAAAGGGGTTTGAATTAAGCCTTTAAGGACCAAATTGGGGGTTTTGGTCAAAGATGGTCAAATTGACCAAATTGGACCATGGTGTAGTTAGATAAAATTAAATAGGGAATATTTTGGATTTATTGGGATTTTTGGGAAATTTTTGTAATTTTTTGGATTTTTGGGCCATGTAGGGGCATTTTGGTAATTTGGCCATTTTTGGCCAAAATTGGGGTCCCAAGGGGTGTCTGGGGCAAAATACCAAAGATGAGCATTTCAAGTAGAATTGGATAGATATTCATTCTAAATGAACCATGGATAAATGAAATCCCATTTTGGGTCCTTATGTATTGGTCTTAGCCAGGGTATTGTGAGGGTATGGTGAGAGTGTTGTGAGGGTATTGTATACCTTAGTTTTAAACCAACACCCAGGGTCAATCCTAAGGCCAAGTAGCCCTATAGGTACTCTCCTTGAGTTCCCTCATAATGATATTACCTACTAAATGTTAGAGGTTAGGACCAATATGTGGAACTTCAAGTTGAGCAAAGAGAAGAGTTTTGAGTTTCTAATGGTGAGGGTTACCTTTTCTAATTTTCTAAGATTAGTCAATAGGAAAGTCCTATGGCTAGACCTAGGCTACTAAATCCGTATGTAGACTTTCAAGTTGAGTAAATAGGAGAGTTTTGAGTTTCTAATGATGGGGGTACTAAATTTTCTAAGACTAGTCAATAGGAAAGTCCTATGGCTAGACCTAGGCTACTAAAGAAGTTTATCTTCTAAGACTAGTCAATAGGAAAGTCCTATGGCTAGACCTAGGCTACTAAAGAAGTTTCTTAGACCCAACAAAAGTGAGGACAACCACCCCAAAAATTTCAAAAATACCAAAATACGCCTACTTTTGCCAAAAATAGAAAAATTCCCATGGTAACCGAAACTATCCCAAAACCTTCAAAATCATTTCAAATGCCCCCAAAACCAATTTGGACCACTCCATTGAGCTCAATTTGACTAATTTGACCAATTTTGGCCAAAATCCCTAAATTATCATTAAAGGTCCAATTATCTTAATTCACCTCCAATGTCAACCAATTTGATCTTAATTTTCCCCAATTTTAATTCTAAACTCAATTTCATCATGGTAAAATTTGATTGAAACCAAATCCATGTTCAATTGAACCCAATTTCAAACCTAAATCCTAAGCCCAATTGAAAATTCCCAATTTGACCCTAAGCTACAAATTGAACCCCCAAATCCATCCAATTGCCCCAATTTTAAATCTTAAACTCCTTACAACACTCTGCCACATCCAATTGAACCATCAATTAGCCTTTGTCAAGCTTCAATCTCACTCAAATTTAACTTGGACTAAAATCCCCAAATTTGGCCCAAACTCTAAATTCCACCAAATTAAACTTCATAACCCCAAAATTTTCATTCAATTAATATTCAAAACTCTTTATGGTAATCCCTTGGAGCAATTTGAACTATCAATTGGTTTCTAACCAAAGACCTAACCCAATCCAAACCTAAGGATAACCCAAATGCACCAAAATTGGCCATGAGCTAAAATCCATCAAATTGAGCTTCCAAATCAACTAAAAATCACTCAATTATTTTTCTAAACTCCTTGTGACAATCTTATACACCATTTTAACCAATAAATTGGGCTCAAATCAATGATTATCCCAACCTAAATCCTGCTAATGGCCAAAATGCCAAAAATTGAACCTATGCTCTAAAGTTTACAAAACTAACTCAAATCGATCAAGCCACAACCACATCAACCACCCTTTGGACCCTAGTGACTAGGCTAGAACAACCTAACCCACCCTATATGAGCCATGGACAAATGGTCCCTTTATTTTGGGATCTCTTCCCATATTTGTCTTAATCCTAGATTGCTTTGACATCAGCCTTAACCATTCAACATTAATCATCACTATCCTCCCTCTAGCTCCCCTAACTCGTCTGGTCACTATCCCTGGCCCTGCAAGCCGGCCTAGTGGCCGGAAAACCCCAAAACTGAGAGCCACCTTGTTTTAAATCAAGCTCATTTCACCCATCCAAGCTGGCTCATCCCAATTGGTCTTTGACATTCTTCAGCCCTCCAAATAAGTTACTAATTGAACCTAAATTGAAGCCCAGCCAGCCACCCCAAGCTCCTCTATTTAAACTCCCTCTCCTATGGCCAAAAAAGAGAACTCATCAATTTCCTTGGGAGACTCTTTCAAATTGCTACCATTTTCCCCCACTGAATCCCTTGAGCTAAACGAAGAAGTTTGTCATCAAATATCCTCTGGTCCCGAGCACTCTAACCAACCTCTGGACCAAGGCCGCACAACCTTTTCACTGAACTCCTACCTAGACGCTATTTGAACTCAAACACACACTTGGAGGAGGTTTTCCAGCTCACAAGTAAGCTTCCAAAAGTACCCAATCGAGGCCTCACCTCTTGGGCAAAGGTATAAACCTTTAATCCCTATTTTGAGCTCAGTTTCAACAATTGTGAAGAGAACTTGTATTTCATAGCATTGTAACTGTATAGATGTGTTCTTCTTGAGTAGATGAAGGTGTAGAAACTAACCTCATGTGATTTGGTTGAGTATCGAGAGAGATCTCAAAGTTTGAATTTGAACGACTTACGGGTAAGATCAGTTGGGGACGATGACCAGGAGCCATCAGATCACGCGTGTATCACATGAACGGACAATATCAAGCAAGATTAGGAGATGGTACGCAAACTGCAAGATGCGTGGCCTTCAAGTAGCTGGCGGTGTCAAATCTGAGAGCTTAGCATGGAAAGCTTGACGGGTACAGGGAATTTGTGGCTGCTGACTGGGTTAAGTAGAAAAATACGATTTATTGATTTAAATAAATGCTACAACTTAAAAAATTCATATCTTTGCAAAGAAAATTTATAAAAATAAAATAAAAATCCCTCTTGCTCAGTGAACAGAGGAGAATATTGTGGACCAAAAATAAAAATTATTTGATGAGACTCTGGTTTTTAATTAGTTAAATAGCCTTTGAGGTGTTTTAATTTTAATTGATTAAATATTACGCATCAAAGCTTGAAACTATAAGAGTTCATTCCTCATGACAGATGGAATGTTCTCTAATTTTTTCCAAGGTCAAAGTGCATCTCTATGCATGTAACCTAATTTCCAAACTTGGATGGCTATTTTGGCTTTAAATAATTGCAAAAATCAACAAATCATTTGGAAAATTATGGGATGAATTTAAGTACCTTATGATCAGAGAAGCTTAAGAAAAATATTAAAATGGTTTGGATAATTTTTTAATATTTCTATAGTTAATTAAGTGCTTATAGCTTGTATTAAATTATTTAAATTAAATATTATTAAAAAATTAAGAAAATCAATTCCACATTGTAAAGAAAAATCATGTTGATGCATTGTAAAAATTTTAAATTTGTTTGATTAATTTCAAGTACTAAAGTTGATTTTTTAAGAAAAATTGTATTTTTATACAAAAATAATTATATTAAATTAAATGTACTTAAGAAAATTATGAAAAGTGATTTTCTAAGTTCCTTGTGATCAGGAACACTTAGGAAAAATAAAAATTACTTTTGAGAAAATAGTTTATTTTTAAGCTATATTTAAAATTAAAAAAAATTAAAAATTTCAAAAACATGAAAATGGTCTAAAGTGTGACTAATTGTTCCATGACTACTTAAAACTCATTAGAAAACCTTTCCTAATTTTTCTAAGCTTAAAATAAATTTTTAAATGCTAAAAATTTATTATTTCTAATTTTTCATTTAAATAATTATAATAAATAAATTGAAAATATAATTATTTAAAATTTATTCCTCTAAGCTCTATGAACTTAAAGAGAATTGATAAAAATATAAAAGTTAATTTTTGCAATTACAAAACATTTTCAATTTAATTGAATCATTAAAATCAATAAATATTTATAATAATTAAAATATAATTTGAAAAAAAATCATGAAATTTTGTCAAAGTATTTCTCTGACCAAGGTGGACCTCTAATAATTCTCTCATAACCAAAAATCTTATTTTGATTAATTTAATAAATTAATATTGAAAAATCCTATTTTTGAATTAAAATAGTTATATAAACAAAATAAAATCTTAAAAGAGCACATCATCTCCTCTGATACTTGAATTAACTCATGATTGAGTCTCAATGGATATTTTAAGGTCACTTGAGTTTCAATTGAAAAGTTATAAGATAGGGAGCCTAGAGGCAAAATGTTAAATTTGGGATTTAAAACCTGAAATAAATTTTATGACTAATCAAAGGATAAATGAGTAATATTGATTATAATAAAATCTCTTGGGTGTTTGAAATATGAAGGACTAAGGGGTAGAAACTAATTTGCCATCCTTTTCATGATAAGGGGAAAATTGTAATTGTCATGATTTGGAAGATAATTTAATTAAGATGATTTAAATGTATTGGGCTTAAGTTATGAAGATAATAATTCACTCATTTAAAGCCGACTAATTTATGTTTAGATGCTAAGTCTGATTTTAATGAGAATTGGGACTGCATTTTACTTAATATTTAATTATTATAAAATTACATAAAAGAGAATATTAAAATCAAGAGGGCCTAATACTGAACTAGGTTTAATATGTAAGAATTGTCTTAATTGGGATTATTAAAGATAGTCTTAGTTAATTGATGGGCACTTTAAAAAACTTTAGGCCCTATTTTAACTTTGGGCATTAAAATCCTTAATGACTTTGGACTTTCCCTTTGGGGTACCAATTCATAAAACTGTCAAATGAAATGTTAAGCGACTATCTAACTTCCTTCATTTATTGGGATAGTTGAAATATGAAGATTCACTGAGCAACGTGATAATTCAAATTTGAGATGATTAATGGAACAATACAATAAGCTCAAAATGAACTTGAAGCGTTTCAAGGGATTTTAAAAGTTGTTCAGAGTCGTGTCCCAAACATTTTAAGATCTCTTGGATATTTTAAAGGATGAATGAACTTATTATATTTTTTTTCTAGGAAATCATCCACTAAGATCTTTCAGGACTCACTGAGACATGGCCTGAGGTTTTGGTAGCTACACCATCTACTCTTGCAATTTATTTAAATTTCCTTCAAAATTATATACATGTTGCAAAAGTTAAACTTTCAGCAGGAATGTCGAGAAGATGACATGTACGCTTTTACAGAGTTATTTAATTTCTGTGATTTTACTTTCTGCAATCTACTTTTACTGCAAAATATTATAATTGCTTTGTTGTTTATCTTACTTTACTTGCAAAAATCAAAACCATTTTTAAAAATTTAATCAACATTTTCAAAAGACTAAAACAAATTTTTTTAAAGGTAACCATAAATCCTTTGAAATATCACTAAACATAAAATGTATTTTCAAAATTACAGGAGTCCCTCAAATAAGGTAACCCATGGTTGATAATGAGATATTCATGGTTTAAAAAAGTGTACCAACTTGTTCAAGCTAAGTAAATTTAAAAGAAAGTAGTGGTACCAGAACGAGGGATTCGTGGGATCCTAATCAATGTCGCTCTAATAAAAATTAACCTTCCCATGATTAAATTTAAATTTATCGTTGAAAACTTTTGGACCTTAGACTTTAGGATTGCTACTTCTTTGAGGAGCTTGAAGCTAACTCTGCAGGTAGCAATCTACAATAGCATTAGGATCTACAACAACACATCTTTCTTTAGAATTAAATAAATAAGTCATATAACTCAAGATCGTCTGCCTAGTGCAACATAAATCCTCACTTTATTTTTAAGCCTTTGTATAGCTCCCTATATAATTTAAGCCTAACCTACCTTAGGCTTTGAGGTTTTCATTCAGCACTACCTAAATCCTAACATCTTCCTAGCTATTTGTATGATTGTGTCATGCAAATGTAAACCCTAGTTAATAAAATCAATAGGATGTTATGTTTAAATAGTTTTTCTTCTTGAAAATAAAGTCAAACAATAAGATAGCTTAGGAAGTCACCGAGGAAGATTTTTGACAACCGCTAGTTCCTCTTCCTTTGGATTCCATAACAATGTTCCAAATTTGAGTCATTCCCCTTTGAACCTCATTTGGTTCGATCTTTTAAAGATTCCTACCCCTTGAAATTCTTGAAGAAAATATTCCCTGATCTAAATTAAGAGTTTTCTTTGGTGACTTTGGGTATCTAAGATGTAGTTAACATTTATATTAAACTTTAAGAACCCATTCGGTCAACCTAAAAAATATTATTTTGAAAACTTAAATAGATGTCGTAAATTCTTTAGTTTATTCAATCGAGCACCACTAGCAATTATTGTATCTACCCTTTGAGGTAGATATATTGCTTGTGGTGTTTTGCTCGATCATTTAAACTTTTGCAGATATGAGAATTTTTTGGTCTTGTATTTTCAAAAATTAAATTATTTATTTTTCCAAGTTATATATATATATATACCCTTACTAATATCCATTACCCCCCATTCTAATCATGATCAGCCCATCCCTTTCAGATTTCTTAATATGTGGTCCTCCCACTCCTTTCTTAAAACTATATCAACTATTTGGATTGGTGTTATCCACCCAGAGCCCCTAGTAAAATTTAGCCTCTTGCATATTAGAGTCGGTAAAGCCCTCAGGAAATGGGGTTGGGAAACATTTGGCAATGTGCATACTGCTATGAGTTTTGTTGAGCAAGAGGTGGAGAGATTAGAAAAAGTAGTTCAGAATGGTTCTAAAAAGGAAAAGACCCTCTTTACTGCATAGAATATTCTTCTTACTATCATTGAAAATCAAGAACAACTTCTTAAACAAAAGGCTTCCATAAATATATTTACTAATGGGGATAGGAATACTAAGTTCTACCATGCCTACATTAAATACAGGAGGAAATGCAACATTATCCACTCTATAAAGACTACTGAGGGGAGTTGTCTACATGATAATGATACCATTGCCAGGAATGCAGTCAGCTACTATAACTAGCTTTTGAACCAATTGCCTCACAATAAGAGCCCTGTGGATGGCACTTATTTTACTGTTGAGTTTGCCTTTACTAGAAGCTTAATACTCACTGACTCCCCCAATGAGATGGAAATCTGGATGGCTTTGAATTCCATTGATAGTTCCAAGACTGCAAGACCTGATGGATTTACTGAAGATTTTTATAAGAAGTCTTGACAAATCATAAAAATTGATGTGATTGCTGTCATTAATAGTTTTTTCATGAAAATAACCTCCCCAATTACTTCAGTGAATCTAATTTTGACTCGGTGCATAAATTTGATATTTAAAAGAACTAGAAACACTACAGACCTATTAGTCTAACCTCAATTATGAGCAAAATTATATGTGAGTAGGCTCCAACCTCACCTTGAGAAGCTGGTTAGTCCCAGCCAAATTGCTTTTATTAAGGAAAGATCCATCACTGACAATGTCTTGCTTGCACATGCTACTAAACTTGGACACACACTGTATGGGTGGGAATCTGATCTATAAATTTGAGATAAAAAAAGGCCTATAACACCATAAACTAGGATTTTATATTGAATATCCTTTCCGCCAGAGGGTTTCAGCCTGCTTTTTATACCCTCATCCACAGATGCTTATCAACAATAGACACTCTATTCTTCTTTATGGGCAAGCCAGAGGTTATTTTTCTGCTACTAGAGGGCTGAAGCAAGGAGACCCACTCTCCCATACTACCTTTACTCTTGCCATTGATTATTTTCTCATAATGCTAGATAAGTCTCTTTTAACCTACAGTTATTCTAGGTACCATCACAAATCAAACATGGTTATTTCACATTTGTTATATGCTGATGATATCATGGTGTTTTCCAGTACCCATTAGAGCGCTGTTAAAAAGGTCTACCACTGTCTACAAGTATTCTAATTTCATTATGGGATGAATGTTAGTCCTGAAAAGTGTCAACTTATATTTAATAAAAAAGATCTTTCCTCGGTTGTAAATAGTGGATCTCTAATTATATTGGTTTCTCCATTGCTCATCTCTCAATCAAATACCTTGGTGTATTACTGATAAGTGGTAGATCCAAGCAGATCTAATCTGATGAAGTTTCTCATAAAATCACCTCTTACCTCTCTAGTTGGTCCCATTCCTTCCTTTATAATGATGGAAGTATCACTTTGCTCAAAAGCATTCTCACTACCTTCCCTTCATACATTCTTCAAATGACAAATATGAAGAAAAGCACCCAATTACAGTTGGAGAGGGCTTTTAACAGGTTCTTGTTGTCTGGTCAAAGATAACAACATCACTGGGCTTCATGACAGAAGGTAGCCAAACCCACTTTGGCTGGGGGTATCGGGTTTAAAGGGCTGCATCAACTTATTCAAGTCAACCTATGTAAAATGTGGATTAAATTCAGACCTCAATCCTCTTTGTGGGATAAATTCATGATGGGCAAGTATTGCAAAGATCAACACCCCTCTCTAGCTGTCAAGAAGTTGGGGCATTCTAGAATTTGGATTAGCTTGCTCAAAATCAGGCATCTTGTAGATGAGTTATTTATTTGGGACTTGCGAAATGGAGAAGTGAATTTCTGGCTTGACCATTAGTGTTCTAAAGAGTGGTTAAATGCTAATACTACTCATCTCAATCTTTCTCTTAATGTTGTTGAGTTATGGGAGGGAGATAAGTGGTTTGTTTCTAATCTACAGACTATTCTTCAAGAACCTTATGTCACCTCTATTTCAAAGCTTCATTTTCATAGAAGAAAACTTGATAGAATCATTTAGCAATCTTATACCAACCAAAGTCTCACCAAAGCTATTTACTCTAAGCTTTTTAACTGGGATCAGGTGCCTTGGGGAGAGGCCATTTGGACAAATTTCTCTCCCCCTTAATGTCCTTCTTTTCTGGATATTCTTCCACAATTTAGTTCCTACTGATGACATCCTTATGTTAAAGGGTCTGAGAGGCCCTTCTAGATGTTGGCTGTGTATGGTGCAGGAGGAAACATTCCCCACCTCTTCTTTAAATGCAAATTTGCTCAGGATGTCTGAACTGAGTTTATAAAACAACTGATATTGAATGACTTTGATTTTCACTGGTCTCAGTTATTGACTAGTTGGTTCAGCTGAAAAACTAAAAAATATGAATCCATTCCTTTTTTTGGTGGCTTGGCTCCTCTGGATGTCCAGGAACCATGCTAAATTTGATGGCAAACCTTCACAGATTGCCCAGGTGGTCAAAAACTGTGTATCTTACCTCTCCAAAATGATGCAGTATAAATATTTCCCTAACATTTGCAACTCCCCTCTTACTGGTAAGGTGGCCTCTCCTTTGATCTGTAGAGTACATTGGAAACACCCACAGTCTTTTACTGTTAAAATTAACACTAATGGTAGCTTCAATGATATGGGTGCTTGATGGGGAGAGTTTTTAGAAACCATTCTAGTCAGTGCCTCTTTTTCTTTCACGCTCCAATTATGGGCACTGATGCACTTGAGGCAGAATTTATTACATCATTTTGGGCTCTGACCTTTGCTTATAAATCAAATTGGCTAAATATTTGGGTTGAGGTGGACTCCATTTTGCTTATTAGATTGCTGGAATCTGAGGAGCAATCTACATGGTTTCACACCCAATAGATCCAGAAGATCAAAATCCTTAAATATCTTCTCAATGTCCACTTCACCTTCAATTACACGGTAGGAAATAAACCTGTAAATTGGCTTGCTAGATATGAGCTTCACTCCAAATTTGTTTCTACCGCTGCTACCCCTCCTACCTTCTCTATCCTTTCAGCTTAATGGAAATACTCTTGATGTACCACACTTCATAATTGTTGCCTACAATACTTCCCGAAACTATAGATTACCCCTCCCAGGAGCTCTTGGTTTATTTGTTTCTCCTTGTGGATTTTGTTATTTCAGTGTCCTTATCCCTCTTATTTTTCTATTTTCTTGTGGATTGTAACTGATCTCTGAGTGGAACCCATAGGCTTTTATGTTAGTTGGGTTCCATTCTCCCTACTTTTTGTTGGGCTTCACCTTTAGTGATAACATGTTGGGAGTCATGAGATTGCTCCTTTCTTGGAATATATATATATATATATATGATANAGAACTTCGGAGACTTCCTAAGCTATCCTATTGTTTGGCTTCAATTTAGGAGAAATCATTTAGATATTTTATCCTGTAATTTTTTTATTTATTAGGATTTACATTTGTGTGAAGCAATCAGCACAAATAACCTTAAAGAGGGAATTTATTAGGATTTATATTTGTGTGAAGCAATCAGCACAAATAACCTTGAAGATGTGAGGATTTATTAGGATTTACATTTGTGTGAAGCAATCAGCACAAATAACCTTGAAGATGTGAGACAATTTTTTATTAGGATTTACATTTGTGTGAAGCAATCAGCACAAATAACCTTGAAGATGTGAGGTGTTTATTAGGATTTACATTTGTGTGAAGCAATCAGCACAAATAACCTTGAAGATGTGAGGATTAGTCGTAACAAACGACTACCTCGGAGTCCTAGGGCGAGTTTAGGGCTTAGATTGTACAACAGGATTGGTGACAACCTCGGAATCCTAAGGCAAGTTAGGGCTTAGATTGTATAACAGGATTGTACAAATGCCATTTGTGTGAAGCAATATCAAATAACCTTGAAGAGGTGAGGATTTAGGTCATGACAAATGATTGTGTGAAGCAATCAGCACAAATAACCTTGAAGATGTGAGGATTTAGGTCATGACGAATGACTACCTCGGAGTCCTAAGACGAGTTTAGGGCTTAGATTGTACAACAAGATTGTACAAATGCCTAAAATATGTGTTTGAGGCAAGTTTAGGGCTTAGATTGTACAACAAGATTGTACAAATGCGACAAACGACAACCTCGGAATCCTAAGACGAGTTAGGGCTTAGATTGCACAACAGGATTGTACAAAGGCCTAAAAATACGTTTGAGGATTTATGTTGCACTAGGCAAACAATCTCGAATTCCTATGGCTTTGTTGTTTTAAAGCTAAGGAAGGATGTGATAGTGTAGATCCTCTTGCCGTTGAAGATGGTCGGGCTACCCACTATATAAGCTCCAAGCTCCTCGTTGTAGCAGAGTTCAAGTTTTAGAAATGACAAATCAAGTAGATGAGAGAAGTGTCATGTTTTGGAAAAGTCAAAAAATGATTTATTGACTTAGTTGAAGCTGACTATAGCGACACCGGCCAAGATCCCACGGTTCCGTCGTTCCAGCACCACTATTTTCTATTGGAATCATTTAATCCAAATGAATTTACTAAACTCAACTTAATGAGTTTCATAATTTCATTTAGACCGTGGGAAGACCTCGATTAGCAACCATAGGTTACCTCCTCCAAGGAATTCCTGATCATCCGATATAGACATCTTAATTAGTAGGTTACCTCCTCCGAGGGCTCCCGATCTTCCAATAGAGACGTATTAATTTAGTTAAAGTTGTATTTTTTGGTGATGTTTTATCGTTAGCAACCGTAGGTTACCTCCTCCGAGGGATTCTCGATCTTCCCATAGAGACGTTTTAATTTAGTTGAAATTGTATTTTTTGGTGATGTTTGTGATTAAATTTTGAGTTCTCTTATATTTTGAATATGTGAGGTATTTTTATTTGAAATTTTATTTTTGGTTTTGGTTTTGTTTTGTTTTTTAACATGCAAGTGCTTTTTTTTTATATACAGTAAGTATGGTATAAGTATAAAAGAAAAGCAGTAGAAAAGTACAAATTTTTGAAGTAAGTATGGTACAAGTATAAAAGAAAAGCAGTAGAAAAATACAAAAAAAGACTGTAAAACGCGGTAAACTGTAAAAGTGTACCTGGCGAGTCTTCTCGTTCCACCACCTGCAACTCAAAATGCATGTCAGAGCATTTATGTATATAGAGCTGGAAAAGTAAAGTTTTGGAAACCTTCCTAAC
>JXCR01105097.1:679729-697479 GCA_002079205.1 Phalaenopsis hybrid cultivar
AACACATCTATATGGTAAACATACTATGAAATCAAGCCATCATAAATGGAGAGCTCGCGAAGGCTCGGGAGAGTGAGTGAGGTTATACCTTGGCTCCGAGAGGTTTGGCCTCAATCAGAGATTCTTCACACCTTTGTTGGGTCCCAAAGAGCTTAGGGATGAAGCCTCTGGCTCTGGTGTAAGGCCTATATATGATTTTGACCACAGTCAATTTTAGGCGTTGGTTGAGAGCTATGGTAGAGGCTTTTTCAGAGGGAGAATTGATGGGGGTTTGGCTTCCTTCACTGTTGTGAAGGTGTGTGCAAGGTTAATTTGATTTTGGTGGAGTTTGGAGCAGTTCCCTGATTTTGAGCTCGATTTTGAGCTTAAAATTGAACTCACAGAGAAGGCTTTGAGGGCAATTAATGGTGGAGCCCTTCTTCTCTGTGCTTAGAGAAGAATTTTGGACAAAGTAAATCTAAAGGATAAGATACAACACATTGAGAAATTGTGGAATGTTAAAAGTTGAGCTCCTAACTCGGAAGAAGGTCTCAGTTTTGGTATGATAGGACCAGTTGATGATTCAAAATTTTGTATGGTTGTTGCTAGAGAATTAGAAGAAGATTGCTTCGATGTGGAGGGTGACTCTGAAGATCAGTCGATGAATAATGCTCCACCAAAATTTTAAGAAGAGATTAAGTCAAACATTGATGAATTGAAAGAAGTCAACCTCGGGACTGAGGAGCAGCCNGACCGAAAATTTCTAATTTGGCGACCGATAGCTTCTGATGACTCCGCTGGGGACAAGTTTCTCTCTCCATTGTAATCAAGGAGTCTTACCTTCATACATCAGTAATGTGTCCATGCCCCTTATAGATCAAATTATCCTTCTTCTGTTGACATGTTTCACCTATTTCTTTCCTGGGTAAGTACAATCAAAACTTTCAGACTTCAAGGTCGTCTATTCAATCATCTTTGAAAAGAGAGGTTCAGGAGTTAGTTATAACTTTTTTCTTTGTGTGGGGTCGGATCCTCGATAGGTGTGTTGGTGAACTAGTTTCACATGTGTGATGTGCATTGTGAAGTTAGTTCTGCATTGTGTCCTAAACTTTACATTTCTCTTTAAATCTTTTCGTGTTTGATTTTCTGCTTTGCAAATTAAATCAAATTGTTTCATTCTTTTTCTTTTTAACCTTTCACATTTAATTAATTAATTTCTCCCTCCTTTAATTCACCTCACTAAATCTTAAAGTCTTCACAAACTAAAATTAAATAAAAATAAGAAAGATTTTCCCAGTCCACAGAGCGACGCTTGTTAGTTTTTAGTGTTCACACTAGAATTACAAGGTATTGGACAAATACTAACCCTAGAAATTTCTTCTTAAAGTTGCTGCAATGGTGTTCCCAATGCTCACTTTCTCCTGAAACCTTTCAATTAGTCGTGATGCCCGCAATGTCGCCTCCACCATCATTTTTTTAGCGGGATTCAACAAACTCAAGGTCATTCTAAGAAAGGCCCTATTTGTTCCGATGAAAGTTACCGCTCTGGAAGTACAGGATCCACCTGTTGAGTTTAACATGAACTATCCTCAAGATTTCCCTTCTTGCAAGAAGGTGAAGACTACTGCTACCCTGACACTTTTTAAGTCTGTTGTTCCCTCGTCTATCCGCTCAAAAGTAGTTACACCTACTACAGCCTGATTCACTGTCACTGTGCCTACCATGTCGTCTGTTAAAGGAAGGGAAGTTATGATTGTTGAAGATATAATTGAAGGATTTACCGCCCCGACATCAACATTTGAAATCGGGTCTAGTTCAAAGTCCGTACCATTAGCCAGGTCACAGAGAAGAAATCGTAGTAGAAAGATTCAGAGGGCTACTATAGCCCGAACTCTAGAGAAGGTATCTGTTGATGAGATTCCTCACCAGAAGGAACTCAAATTGCTTGAGACCTCTCTGCTTCTGCGAGGGAGTAGGTTTCACCCATTAATGGGTGCTAAGTGGTATGAAAGTATTCAGAAGATTACTGTTGCTTTACTATCATTTCATGGTCGTGATGAGGAGAGAGAGAAACCCACTTTTATCACTAAAGTCCGTATAGTATTTCAGAGATTGGCAGTCGAAGAAGGATGTTTGGTTGTTGAGCTACTTAAGCGGGTGGGAGGTGCGGTATCCTCTCGAAATAAAAAAAGAAATTTTAAAGGATGTTATATCCATCCGACAGTCTCAAAGATCAGTTAAAGTTTTGTCAGCTTGCATTTTTGTCAGATTCTATCTAGGAAGCCAAGTTGGTACTGTCGTTAGTACCACCAATTTTGTTACCACTGCTACTACAAGGTTTGCAGGATGTCAACCACCCAAGTCACATTTGGGTCCGAGGATACTACCAGTTTTAGCTCATAAGAATGTCCATAAAAGGAGAAAGTAAAGATGTCACCTGGTGTTGTATTTTGTTCACACCGTAGGGAACATGCCTCTCTTTGACACACAGATGCCTCTCTTTAGACACCCCGTCTAAAGACATCATTATCGGAGAAGAAGGTATAGGTACCAAAGGTGGCCATACTAGTACAGTTTGATGTGCCTGCAGGACAAGATTCTGGAATGAAGCAAAGGTCCGAATTATCAGGTGTCGTTGCAGCCGTTGTTACCATGTTCAATGTATGGAGGGAGGATGATCAGGAGAGTCCTCCGGGTCTCAAGATAATCTAGGAAAGAATAATTGAAGAAAATGTTGAAAATCTGAGGGCGGAGATTTCAGAGTTAGCCAAAGATGAGGAAGATTTTGATTTTAATGATTACCTCAATGAGGATTTTATGGATATTAATGTCATCGAGACTAGAGCCGCTACATCTGCGCTTGAAGCCCAACCACTTATGGAAGTGAACACCGCCGATGATTTGCGTAGGGCTATTTTGCTAAGAAGCGAGCATATTAGCCAGATGGAGAAAAGGATGGAGGAAATGTTTGCTACCATGATCTTCATGGCCACAATGCATGGGAAATCACAATCACAGTAAATTGCTTTGCTAGAGAGCAATCAGCCTGACATTATACACATTATTGATGAAAGGAGAGAAGTTGCTTCCACCAACAGAGATGACCAGCAAAAGAAAGATTCCACCCAGATTATAGTACCGAAAAAAGATATCAGTTAGATGGTTGAACATCAAGTTTGGGAGGCCATAGCCCAATCTAGGGGTGGTGCATCAATTTCAAAGGATAGACCTTACCCGGAGGAGTTTGATGTTGTGCACTACCCTAAGGGTTTTGTGTCACTAAACTTTTAGACGTTCAACGGGACCAGAAATCCCCGCCAGCATATAGCCCATTTTTGAGCCAGTTGTTGTAATGCCAGACATAGTGAAGCCCTGCTCTTCCATCAATTTTTTAGCAGTTTGTCCGGGATAGCATTTGATTGGTATGACAAGTTGCCTAATGGATTAGTAAAGACATTTTTTGAGTTGGAGCACTTATTTGTGAAGAGATATGTTGGAGCACAACATCATGTTACTATTAGAGATCTCATAGTGGAAAGACAAAAGCCTAATGAGACTTTGGTGGATGATATCTTGAGATTTTGAAATTTAAGCATGAAATTTGAGCCTCATCTACAAGAGCAACATGCATTTGATATTTTAATCAAAAGAATTCATGCACAAGTAGCTTTCATGCTTAAGAGACACACCATCAAGTCCTTCAAGAAAATAATAAGCCAGGACAATAGTCTACAAGCAGAAGTCAAGCACATGGAGTCCCAAGAAAAGGCTGATAGATAAGCTAGAGTGTTTGAGGAGAAGTCCAGAACAGTAATGATTGTTGATAAAGGGAAGCAACAAAAGAGGATTCAGGCCGAGCAGTCTCATTAGAGTTCCTAATAGTTATCACAATATATTTAGCCTGAGCAGTAGTAGCAGACGCAACAATATGTCCACTATAGCTAGCAGTCATACCAGAGAGGACCGTAGCGGGCAGATGTTGGAAGGGGCCTAACATTTTCAGATTGGATGAACAGAGTGTATTCTTTCAAAAATGAAACTGTGCCGAAGATATTCAAAAATTTAATGAAGAACCCTGAGTTCAGATTGCAAGAGCCAAAGAAGTCAAAAGAAGTTGGTAAGAAGTATTGTCCCAATGTCTACCCCTACCACAAGATGTTAGGACACACAATAGAGGGTTGTTTCAGTTTCAAGGAGTGGCTCGAGAGGAATCATACAGAAGGAAATATAAAAATCCTGAAAGAATATCTAAAAAAACCTGAAAGTGTTTCTATAAATATGATTTAAACCAAGGCAATCACTCTGATAGATCCGTATTCAGAGAAAGATTGATGGAGCTCTGTTTGGAGCAAATCATCCAAGGAGATACTCGATCAGATTCATATCGCTTCACCGCAAAAGGCCATCCAGAGTCTACAGCCTGCCCAGTCCGAGCTAGAGATTTCACTAGAGAAATTACCATAGCTGGAGAAGAAGAACATCATCATGAAGGCCGATAGCGTGGGGGGTAAGATAGGGGCTGCCTCTGTTAGATTGGTTTTCTCAGATTTGGGGAAGAAAATCCTCGAACCCCTGATCATGTATGATTATCTCTTCGTCCCACCAGGGTCTTTTGAATATAATGATTATGATTTTGGCTACATTATAATTGTCTCTAGTGATAATGTAACTGACTTTGGCTAAACTAACTCTGATCTAGATTCCTAAACCGATCCTCAAATTGTATTTAAGCCTGAAGAACATGCCGATGGGAATGAAGAAGATATTGATAACACCGGTTATGACAGCGTTGGAAGTGAGGAACCAATTCTTGAGTACCATGGTGCATCGCTTGCCATCAACTTGGATTTATCTGATGTAGAAGAGATATTGGAATTTTGCCAACAACATCGCAAGAAGAAGAAGAAGAGATCACGGAGGTGAATCTAAGAAGCGAAAAGGTATTACCCCCAAGAACAACTCCAACAGATAAAGGAAAACAAATAGTGCCTCAAGAAGAGCCACCTCCACCTCTATCAGTGGAAGACACACATAATCAAGTAAAGATTGGAAGATTATATAAAGTGGATTTTAATATACTGGCTTATCTTAGGAGGTTGCCAACTAAAATAAGCATCTACGATGCTCTGATCTTGTCAAAGGAGATGAGAGAGTCATTGGTTAGTTCTTTACTTAATCACTTAGCTAAGTTAGCTGCCACATTATCAGATGAAGTTTGTTCATTAAAGGAACAGCCTGGGATAACCATCACAGAGGAAGAATTGTTGCTCGGAATTGCCGACCACAACCGACCACTCTACATCTCTGATAGTAACGACAGATTTGTGTTGTCCAGAGTTTTGGTAGATCCGGGAGTGTCACTCAACTTAATGATTCTACAAACTTTGGCATAATTCGATATTGATGCTCAAGAGCTTACAACCAATAAGATGATGTTAAGAAGATTTGACCAAAAGGGGGAAAGAGCCCTTGGATCGATTACGTTGTTAATGAACGTTGGAGAGCTAGTAACAACCGCAAAATTTCATATCATCAACAAAGAGACCTCTTTTAATGCTTTACTTGGTCGTCCATGGATTCATGAGCATAAAATGGTTCTATCATCTCTACACTAGTGCATCAAGTATTCTAAAGAAGGAAAAGAACATTGCATCCAAGGGGATTTACAACCATTTTCAGTTCATGAAGTGGGCATCAAAGAAGATGCCGCCTACTATTCACCTCCAAAGAAGACTATATTTTCCCGAGAAATTGTGACAAAAGAAATGGAAGGCTCAAAGGAATCATAAGAGTAATGCCATTAAACTCCGCTTCAACGATCTACTACAATCTCTTCACAACAAGCTGGTAGAGGTTCTTTTAGCCTGCACACACGAGAACAAGGCCGGGGACGTGAATGAGGAAGAACCAACATGAGTAGGCCGATCATCATCCTTGATGTGGAAGAAAGTTCTTATGAAGAAATAATGATGACAAAATAGAAGAAGCCTAAGTTTGAGATTTCGTTGGAAGATGTGGAGAAAGTGAATACGAGTCGATGTATGCTCAGATCAACCACTATGTGCATGCCATGAATCTTACTCTGATCTACTCTCAAAAGGTTGAGAGTTTAGAGGTCAAGAAAGTTTGTAGCATTGGTTTGAAGCTGGTCAAGTTTTAAGGTGCTTCTCCTTCTACTAGCTCTAAAAATCATGTAAAATTGGAAGAGGATTCTAATGAATTAATGGAATTACCTTTTTCTTACTTTTCTCCTTGTGTACAAAAGTTAGTTCAATAAAGATATGTGACAAAGTAAATCCAAAGGATAAGATACAACTCATTGAGAAATTGTGGAATGTTAAAAGTTGAGCTCCTAACTCAGAAGAAGGTCTCAGTTTTGGTACCATAGGACCAGTTGATGATTCAAAATTTTGTATGGTTGTTGCTAGAGAATTAGAAGAGGATTGCCTCGATGTGGAGGATGACTCTGAAGATCAGTCGATGAATAATGCTCCACAAAAATTTTAAGAAGAGATTAAGTCAAACATTGATGAATTGAAAGAAGTCAACCTCGGGACTGAGGAGCAGCCCTGACCTACCTTTATAAGTTCTCTACTCAGTGGGAAGAATCCACAAAATTGATAAAGTTATTGTCAAAATTTAAAGATTACTTCACATGGAGCCATGATGAAATGTTAGAGCTATCAGCAGAAGTGGCAATCCATAATCTCGGGATGGACAAAGATGTGACCCCAGCGAAATAATCTCCTAGAAGGATGTGCCTCGAGATAGAGCAGCAAGTCATTAATGAGGTAAAGAAGTTAATAGATGCTAACTTTGTGCGTAAAGAGCAATACCCCATATGGTTAGCCAATATTGTAGCAGTTAAGAAGAAAAATGGATAAATCAGAGTATGTGTCGATTTGAGGGACTTAAATAAAGCATGTCCAAAAGATGAGTTTCCGTTTTTGATACCAGAGTTGATGGTGGACATCACTTTGATGCATGGTATTTTCTCCTTCATGGATGGATTGTTAAGATATAAACATATCAAGATTGCTCAAGAATATGCAGAAATTACAATTTTCAAGACGTTGATTGGGATTTTTTTCTACACAATAATGTTATTCTGGTTGAAAAACTTTGGAGTAACATATCAACGAGCTATGACGAAGATCTTTGATTACCTCATTCACGACCAAGTGGAGAGCTACGTGGATCATTTGGTCATCAAAAGTAAATGTAGAATAGACCATTTGTATGATTTGAGGATCGTGTTAGAATGATTACGATAACATAATCTCATGATGAATCTCTTAAAGTTTGTCTTCAACATCACCTCCGGGGAATTACTAGGAATAGTTGTTCATCATCGGGGAATCAAGATAGACCCTAATAAGATTAAAGCTATCTTGAAAATGACTCCTCTTAAAAACTTGAAACAACTACATTCCTTCCAAGAAAATTTGCCATATCTGAGACGTTTTATTTCTAATCTCTCAGGTAGGTATCAGCCCTTCTCCCCATTAATTAAAAAGGACGTCAATTTCATTTGGGAGCAGAAATGTCAGTGGTCTTTTAGGACGTTAAGCAATATTTAATGACACCTCCTATTTTTGTAGCCCCTATCCCGAGAAAACCTCTCTTGAAACAAACTAACGAGGGTAAGAAAAATGCACTCTACTACTTGGTATCTGTCTATTGAAAAACATTGTCTAGCTTAATTTTTGCTGCCTAGAAGTTTAGACATTACATGCTTTCTCATAAGGTAACCGTTATTTTGAGAGTTAATCCATTGTAATATTTAATGAACCAACACTTTCTAGAGGTATAGCAAGGTGGTCGATGATTTTATTGTAATTCAATATAACTTTTATTCACCTCCGTGCTATCAAGGGATAGATTTTAGTAGATTTTCTTACAACACACCCACTTCCAGCTGGGTGCCCTCTTAATAATGATCTACCATATGAGAATATACTAAAATTAGAGTTGTCTAGTGTCAAACGTTGGGAAATGTACTTTGATGGAGCTTCAACTACTGGAAAAAGCAAGGGATAAGAGAAAGTAACACAATGCAAAGCAGAAATTTATATGATCTTCATCACACTAGATCAGGGTATGTTGAGAATCTCCTATCACCAGATAGAGTAATGCATAAATAATAAGGTAGAATATGAAGCATTGATCACTGGATTGGAGTTTGTAATCTCAATGGATATATCAGACATTGTCATCTACAGTGACTCACAACTCATCATTCAACAAGTCACCGGACAGTAAAAGATTCTAAAGCCAAGGATAACAGAGTACCATCGGTACAAAATGAAGTTATTATAACTCATCCAGTGTGACTCTATACTTAATTCCTCGGTGAAATAACACTCATGCCGATGCTCTAGCGAAACGAGCTAAGGAACTGGTGAGTCCACCAGAAGATTCCATTGAAATTATAGTACAAGGACATAAGGTTTTATCTCAGAAAAGAAGAAGAGATGATGATTGTAGTAGCTAACATCAACAAAGATTGGCACAGGCCATTGATAGAATGTTTGCAAATAAGAAAGCTACTAGAGGACAGGCTTGAAGCATATCACATCATAAGAAGAGATACATCATATGCTCTAGTGAGTGGTATCCTCTATAGAGGATCGTTTGATCAGATGTGGTTGAGGTGTCTAAGCAGAGCCGAAGCACAAAATAATGTCAAAGAAGTACATGTNCAGGGACTTAAATAAAGCATGTCCAAAAGATGAGTTTCCGTTATCGATACCAGAGTTGATGGTTGACATCGCTTTGATGCATGGTATTTTCTCCTTCATGGATGGATTGTTAAGATATAAACAGATCAAGATTTCTCAAGAATATGCAGAAATTACAATTTTCAAGACGTTGATTGGGATTTTCTTCTACACAATAATGTTATTCTGTTTGAAAAACTTCGGAGTAACATATCAACGAGCTATGACGAAGATCTTTGATTACCTCATTCACAACCAAGTGGAGAGCTACGTGGATCATTTGGTCATCAAAAGTAAATGGAGAATAGACCATTTGTATGATTTGAGGATCGTGTTAGAATGATTACGATAACATAATCTCATGATGAATCTCTTAAAGTGTGTCTTCAACGTCACCTCCGGGAAATTTCTAGGAATAGTTGTTCATCATCGGGGAATCGAGATAGACCCTACTAAGATTAAAGCTATCTTGGAAATGCCTCCTCTTAAAAACTTGAAACAACTACATTCCTTCCAAGCAAATTTATCATATCTGAGACGTTTTATTTCTAATCTCTCAGGTAGGTATCAGCCCTTCTCCCCATTAATTAAAAAGGACGTCAATTTCATTTGGGAGGAGAAATTTCAATGGTCTTTTAGGGCGTTAAGCAATATTTAATGACACCTCTTATTTTTGTAGCCCCTATCCCGAGAAAACCTCTCTTGAAATCAAACTGACGAGGGTAAGAAAAATGCACTCTACTACTTGGTATCTGCCTATTGAGAAACATTGTCTAGCTCAATTTTTGCTGCCTAGAAGTTTAGACATTACATGCTTTCTCATAAGGTAACCCTTATTTCGAAAGTTAATCCATTGTAATATTTAATGACCCAACACTTTCTAGAGGTCTAGCACGGTGGTCGATGATTTTATTGTAATTCAATATAACTTTTATTCACCTCCGTGCTATCAAGGGATAGATTTTAGTAGATTTTCTTGCAGCACACCCACTTCCAGCTGGGTGCCCTCTTAATAATGAGCTACCATATGAGCACATACTAAAATTAGAGCTGTCTAGTGTCAGACGTTGGGAAATGTACTTTGATGGAGCTTCAATTACTGGAAAGGGCAAAGGATAAGAAAAAGTAACACAATACAAAGCAAAAATTGGTATGATCTTCATCACACTAGATCAGGGTATGTTGAGAATTTCCTATCACCAGATAGAGTAATGCATAAATAATAAGGTAGAATATGAAGCATTGATCACTGGATTGGAGTTTGTAATCTCAATGGATATATCAGACATTGTCATCTACAGTGACTCACAACTCATCATTCAACAAGTCACCGGACAGTACAAGATTATGAAGCCAAGGATAGTAGAATACCATAGGTACACAATGAAGTTATTATAACTCATCCAGTGTGACTCTCTACTTAATTCCTTGGTGAAATAACGCTCATGTCGACGCTCTAGCGAAACGAGCTAAGGAACTGGTGAGTCCACCAGCAGATTCCATTGAAATTACAGTACAAGGACATCAGGTTTTATCTCAGAAAAGAAGAAGAGATGATGATTGTAGTAGCTAACATCAACAAAGATTGGCACATGCCATTGATAGAATATTTGCAAACAGGAAAGCTACTAGAGGACAGGCTTGAAGCATATCACATCACAAGAAGAGCTACATCATATGCTCTAGTGAGTGGTGTCCTCTATAGAATATCGTTTGATCAGATGTGGTTGAGGTGTCTAAGCAGAGCCGAAGCACAAAATAATGTCAAAGAAGTACATGTCGGATTGTGTGGAGCTCACCAGTCAGAGCCAAAGATGAAAATGAAGATTAACAAACTCAGATATTATTGGCTAGAAATGATATTTGATTGCATGTATACAACCATAAAGTGTCACCTTTGTAAAGTGTATGGGGTGGTCTTATACCAGCCTCTAAATGTGCTACATCCAACCATTGCCTCGTGGCCATTTGAGTGTTGGGGCACAGAAATAGTAGGTCCATTAGACCGTCTATCTTTTAAGGGACATAGATTTATTCTTGCAGCTATGGATTACTTCTCCAAATTGGCAGAAGCAGTGCCATTATGGGAGGTTACAACACAACACGTTCTTCAATTCTTCAAGAGTCAGATTGTCTACCATTTTAGTGTGTCGTGCAGAATTATTTCAGATAAAGATCAACAAGTTCATCAAGAAACTTGGAATAGATTGGAAATACTCTACAATTTACTATCCCAAGGCAAATGGTCTGGCCGACACATTCAATAAAATGCTTGTGCAAATTTTGAAGAAGACGTTGGACGAGAATAAAAGAGGATGGCATGATAAATTGTTGGAAGCTTTGTGGGCCTATAGGACGACGTTCAGAACTCCCACTCAATGTACACCCTACCCACTTGTATATGGGTCCAAGGCTGTACTACCATTAGAAGTCTAAATACTGTCTCTCAGAGTTGACTTCCAATCAGATTACAATAAAAGAAAGTACAAAGCTTTGACTTGAGGAAGTGGAGAGGCTCAAGAGAAAACAAGTAGAAGCACAACAGAATTTGGAACTCTACCAAGCAAGGATGGTACATCCTCATAAAAAGTTGGTCTGCCTGAGGGCATTCAAAGTTGGTGATATCATACTTGTTCTAATAAGATTTATTCTTGCACACCGCAGGATAGGTGAAAAATTCAAACCAACTTGGGAGGGACAATTCATCATAAAGAAGGCCTATTCAGGAGGATCTTACCAGCTGTTGGATTTCTTAAGTGAAAGGCCTATGTTTCCGCTTAATGAGTGATATTTGAAGATATACTACACAGCATGGTATTGCTTGAAATGAGTTTTTGAAAATGTTACTTATTCTGGGGATGTTTGTTTGGTCAGCATCTGTGACTGGGTTCAAAATTTTGTAATAGAATTAACCTGAATAAAATGAAAATTTGAATTTTCCTACCTTCATTTTAGTTTTGAAATTCCACTAAATTAAATTAAATAAATAAAGGACTTGCACTTGTATAAATTCAAAATTCTTTTAATAACTACTTTTTATTGTTCTTGTTCGTTCTGAATTTCAGCGCACTGATGTTTTTCCATTTTCTGCAGAAAAATGGGTAGAAGCTAATTTTTTATTTTAAAGACCACTTGAATCTCACACTAAATTAAGGAAGAACAGCCCAGGGCGGCATCATGAACTTTGACCTGGACTACAGTCAGGTTAATGTAGACTATGATGGTCTCCTGATGAGCATTGTCAGCCTCTGGGAGACAGGAGGGTTACCATCACTGCTCAAAATTAGTACTAAGGAAGACTCCTCGCTGAAGAGGAAGAAAGCAAAAAAAGCTAAGACATCCAATGGAAGGAACCAGCCGTTTACAGTCCATGATCACTGCACTGACAGGAAAGTTGGTCAATGCCAATGAAGAAAGTGTACCAGATGTGCCGCTTAGAAGGACACAATGTCATAATGCCAACCGCCGTAAGCATAGAGCTTTCTTACATCAGGAGGGAAGATATATAAAAGAAGCAGAGGTGACACTTACCCTAATTCCTAAGCAAGGGTTCTATGATCCATGCATGAGGGAAACTTCTACCAGTTTGCCCATCACTGAAGATGAGTTAAAGTTTGTCACAAAGCCGACATTATCAAAGATTCCATATGAGCTTTGCCCGGATTTCCCAATGTGCAAGGCTGGGATACCAAGACAAGCATCAACAACAGGGGAATTTGTGGACTACCCAGGATGTTACGTCCTCCATTTAGAACATTACTGTACCTTCAAGGAGTATACAACTGCCGACATAGGGTGCCACGAGGCCGAGCACCAGGATACTGAGTCATACATCCCACTGTATACAGAGCCGACACAGACATGGCTTCCCACAAAGATTGAAATGGAGGAGAAACCTCAATGATCACAAAGGATTCCTACCATAGAGTTAGAAAGGATGAGCAAATTCAAGAAAAGAGAATTTGAGTTTTATGAAGAAATTCAGGGGAAATTCGTTAATTTCTTATAAGGTCTGGAACTGCACAAATGGGTTTTCTCCAAAAGTGATGAGAGGAGGATTCTTGACTGTGTGTTTGACTTGAGAGATGGAGACTGGACCAGCTTATTAATGAATATGACCTACTCAAAGCCCCAAAAATGGATGAGGGGCAAGGGAAGGATTACAATTATGTGTGGTTGCTGCTATAACTTTGTAAAGGACATGCTAAAGAACCCCCGGGTATCCTAAGATATGACGAGGTAAAACTTCTGCCTTCCACAATAAAAAAGGTGATTAGGAGAATGGTTAGGTGGAGCAAACGACCGGCAGATTGTATCACAAACAGCTACATCATCAACATCTATGAGGAAGGAGACTGCATTCTTTTATATATTGATCACCATGATTTTATCAGGATCTTCTGCACAGTGTCCTTTATGAGCAAGAGTAATATTCTGTTTGGAAAAGAAATTAATATTTTTGTCCCTAGAGAATTCCAAGGATATGTTGAAATTCTGCTGCCAGTGGGTTCCATTTTAATTTTGAAAGGAAACAGAGTAGATTTGACAAAGCACTACATCCCAGGAGTGAAGCAACACAAAGTTTCTGTTACGATAAGAAGAATGGATGTAGCAAAATACCGCATGGATTACGTCTAGACCCAGAATTGGAAGAAATGCACCCATAAGAGCTATGAGATAGTTGTACCTCTAGGCGGACATGAAAGGAATTCTTGTACCAGAGCATGGCTTAAAAGGTCAACTTGATCACAAGCTCGCCATAAAGGACAAATAGATAGTTCTTGTCACTTTTTGTACTGCATCACGATATGAAAAATATGATATGTAATGTTTTAGATGTATTCAATATTTGATATGTATTCAACATTTGATGCTTCATGATGTATTCAACATGTTATCTTTTGACAACTTCAGCATGCATTCAGATTGTAACACATATTTGAAGCAGTTTAATGAAGTTTCATTTAGATTTTAGTATATTTGTCAAACTGCGCATTTTGCGGATAGATAAAAAGTCGCAGAACCACACATTGGTTCTAAATTATAATGAACAAAGAACGATACAACGAAAGCCTGATAATAAAATTTAAATGAAATTTAAAAAAAAAAAATCAATTAATGGAGATTAAATTCGAAAAAATACCTTGATAATAAACAATGATAAATACAACAAAAAAATGATAAATTTAATAAATTAATTCCTCTCAAATTTGAAGTTCCACACTCTCCACTTTCGTAACACAAATGTCTCTATCTATACAAATTTTTCACAATCCCCCACGGAGTGCCACACTCCTCACAAAATCTCAACTTTTGAGATAGGCCTCCACCCTACTCCCTTCTGAGAAATTCTTCACAATTTCTCGTACTCTTTTCATGAGTCCTTTGCACTTTTAAGGCTTTAAGTTTAAGTACCTAAATTTAGATTCCCCCCTTTTAAGTTTGGCATAATGTCCCGAGCGGTTGCCATTCTTTTACTAGATCCAGTTCGGACGTAATGTCCCTAGCAGTTGCCCGAATTGGTGTAGTGTTTTCTTTTTAAGGCTTGTACCTGAATTCTAGTTGTGCTCTCAGGTTCAATATCTGAATTATGATTCCCACCTTGAAGTTTGGCAAATTGTCCCGAGTGGTTGTGTTGACCTCACTTTTGGTTGTGGTCTTGTCTTTCCTCTCTAGTAGCCTTGGGTCTAGACATAAGACTTTCCTGTTGACTATTCCTACAAGACTAGAAAAGGAACCCTCACCATTAGAAATTCTGAACTCTTCTTTGCTTAACTTGAACTTCCACATATTGGTCATAACCTCTAGCACTTAGTAGGTGGGGTCAATATGGGGGAGCTCAAGGGGAGTTCCCATAAGACTGCTTGGCCTTAGGGTTAACCCTCTGGTGGTGTGGTCTTGGTTAGTCTCACACGCACACTTGCACATTACACTTCCACTCACAACCTTAAACCCAAACCTGCTTAACCTTGATCCCTTAACCCTTTAGGAGACTCATGTAGATGGTCCCCTATGCCATTAGCCCTAGGCTAGGGTTTAGCTAAGACTAGTACATGGAGGACCCAAAGTAGGGAGTTCTATTAGTCCATCTCTCAAATAGGGTGATCGACGCCCTAATTTTGCTAAAATACCCAACTCAGCCATTTACCTTCAAACTTTCCAAATTACCAAACTGCCCTTGAAACCTCAAAATTGTCCAAAATTCCCAAAATCACCCAAAATACTAAAATTTGTCCAAAAATCATCTCAAGCAATTTGAAACTACCCAAATTGTCCATAACACCCCAAAATTTTAAAAGTTACCGAAATACCCCTCATTTGGCCAAAATTACCAAAACTCCCTTGGTGATCCAAATTGTCCCAAAATCTTCAAAATCATTTCAAATGTCCCTGTTTCCGTTCATTTTTCTCTTTTTTATTTTTAAAAGGGAGTCGTCAGCTTGTCGATCGTCGTATAATTCCCCTATTCGAATAAATCTCCCTCCAGAATCATATAAATGATTCGAAGAGGAGAGGAATCGAATAAAAAGGGACATACGACAAAGTGACAAACAAAAGAAAAAGTAAAGCGTGGAGAGTCTCTGATGCGATAAATCTCGCAAGGATAGGCTAAGAATATCCGCCCAAACAAGATCGGGCGGAGGCAACTTAAACCAATATCCGCAAAAGAAGTATCTATATAGACTACCCATAACCAGAGAGTCAGGTGTATGTACCTGTTCTGGGGTCAAGAGCACTCCCAGAGGAACGTGTTCCTACTGGTTAATTACATCTTGGGCGATACCCAAGAATACTCTCGATAAAAGGAGTTTCGTTTCATATTATCATAAACCTGGGGTATAGGCAATCAAAGGAAGGTTATTCCATGTGGGAACAGTCCCAATGCTTTAAAGCTTACGCTAAACAATCGGGCAAAGAATGAGTCTCTCACATCCCGGAATGGATAGCAGCTTATCAGCACATGGGGCCCACGAAAAAACCTAAATCATCTTAACGGGGATCTCCCAATACGTCAAAGCACATCCGGGCCAAAGGGCAGAGGACAAATCGTCGTATCCCAAATGGGCGGCAGCTCATCGGCATCGGGCTTGATATCAACGAGGTCAATGAGCGACAGGGCTCAAAGGGGCTCAATAAAAAAAGAAGATAGAGTGATCCTAAAAGGTAGTGGTAACTGGGTCGGGGTACCACGGACTCGTCATACACAGCTACTAGGACCCTAAGTCTACCTCGTCGTGAAGGTAGTCGATCCAACACGTCCTGAAATCCCCGGTCAGCAATCCATGAATTGCATCATCCACGGGAACTTTGGTAGCCCTAAGGTCAGAGGAAAGAAACTCTAACCTATGACTACAAGCTGGAGCTCCAAGAGGTGGGACTTATAACTACCGAAGTAGCAAGGACGCCTCAGGACAAAGCTGGAAACACTCCAAACAAAAGGACTTACACCCCGTCTAGGTCGGGGAGCCTTCTAACACCCTAGTCCAAACAAAAGGACTTACACCCCGTCTGGGTCGGGGAGCCTTCTAACACCCTAGACGCACTACTAAACAAAAGGACTTACACCCCGTCTGGGTCGGGGAGCCTTCTAACACCCTAGGCGCACTAGATCCAAACAAAAGGACTTACACCCCGTCTAGGTCGGGGAGTCTTCTAACACCCTAGGCGCACTAGACAACCACCTATATGAAGGGATGGTGCACTAGACAACCACCTATATGAAGGTATGCTGGGCCAGTCAGGTTGGAAAAGCACGGGGACTCCTCCTCGGGACGTGCAAAGATGAATGCAGTTATCTAGAATGATCCTAAGTATTGTGGAGGCCCTATTAATATATGCAGAAAAGTTAAAAGTTGTAATTTTTAGATCCTAAATATTTTAATCCGAAATTTTAATTATCTTGAATATTTTATTTAGGATTTTGTAGAAAATTACAATTTTAGGGCCCTTAATGAGCCTATGTTGTATCGTGAAATCCCAGATAAAACACAGAAAGAAAACAAGAAAAAACACATGAAGCCTGTGTTGTATCCTCGAAATCACAGATAAAACACAAAAAAAAACAAGAAAAACACATGCAAGTGCAGACATTCAACATGATGCAAAAATAAAGCAAAGCAAGTCAAACCAAAATAATAAACAGGCCGGTGCCGCTGGGTCGGCAACAAATCCCAGAAAGGAAAAAGGGTGGCCGGACTCCGCATATACATGCCCGGTCCTAATTCTATGCATCAATATAAAAATACAGAATTAAGATACGGGGCACGAGCATCTGCTCCTTGTCCCCTCCACGTGGTTCCCGCGCTAAATGTCTCGGAACTCGTGCCCGTATCTTATTTCTGTTACAGGACTCTCTTAGACTCTAAAAAGTACATAGAAAAATAAAAGACTCAATCCTGCATGAAAACAAGTGTTAGCGAGAAAGCTCACATGCAAATAGTGTATCATGAGCCATGCCTTAAAAGTGGGGGAGCTAATAGCACCTGCAAGCAAATTGTTAGAAATCATCACTTGCTCCCCCCCATAGCGGTACCTGTGTGTGTGCATATAAATAGGCATGGCTCCCTAAAAGAACGCCCTAACACACTACCACACATATGCAATATGCAGTCACACCACAAGCACAATGCAAAATAAAAATGCCTGACTAGGACAAACAATCCAACAGAGAACAATAGTCAGACATCAAAAGGACTACCTAGCATCCTAAATCCTAGCCTAGCACACCATCTAACGAAAAGTGCATCAAGCTAGTATCTAAGTGGGGGGTAAGTCTAGGTATAGTATGACTTTGACGGGATCGTCATACCAGCCCCATCATAAAGATTCAAAGGATCTAAAGGGTGTCAAAAAGAATGGTGACACGAGTTAGATCTATTAGATCTTTAGCACAGTCATACTCGTGTCAATCCCGATGACTTAACTCGCATTGCTCACTGGGATCAACCCAGCAAGCAATGCTCGTAAAGGCATCGCGACCAACACAGGGTCACTCTCCTAACGAACCTGACTCGCTATCCATGCAAACATGCAAATGCAAATGCTAATGCA
>JXCR01105098.1:0-13536 GCA_002079205.1 Phalaenopsis hybrid cultivar
GAAAACACAACCACACATGAGTTTAAAAGTAGAAATCATGCACACAAACAAGAAATCTAAATCAAAACTAAGTGTGGACACAAAGATATACACTTATCTTAAATTCTCTCCACCAAATGTCTTGAAGTTCCTTTGAATTCTCCTCCTTCTCTCACAATATAAGATAACACTCAAAATAAAATAAAATAAAGGGTGGCGGCGGGGGCAATGGATTGTGAAGTTTGATGGATGTCTGGTCTCTTTTCTTGGAAAATCTAAGTCTTGTCTTATAAAAATCCAAGGGGTGCCTTGGTGTCTCTTAAAAAAGATGTCTTCATTCAATGAATCTTCTAAAAGTTGCCTCCAAATAAGTCAATTGAATGAATTTTTGTATCCATGGGCTATTTCCCACATTTTTATGAAGGGTTTCTTCAAACACCTCTTCAGAATTCAGCTCAATTAAATAATTCATTAAGTAACTACTTCTCGCGCTTAAGCATGGGGTACCTGGCACTTAAGCATGGGATGCCTAGCGCTTAAGCACGGGGTACCTGACACTTAGGCAAAGCCTCCGGCACTTAGGTGTCAGATTGGACGCTTTGGCGCCCCAGTTAAATTTTTCATTTTTCTTCTTTTTGCTCAAAATTTGACTCTTTTTCACACCTTTTAGCATTTTCCATCCATTTGATTTTACGTGCAATAAAAACACACCAAAATCTTTCATTTAAGCGTAATATCTCAAATATAGGTATAAAAATGTGTATAAAAACATTATATATTTTAGGTGTATCAAAGTCTCCCAAAATTAAGATGTTACTTGTCCTCAAGTGACCTTTCAATCTTTAAAAACCAACATAAGTAGCTAATGTATATGAGTTTCTTCAGGAGTTACCAAAATTTTGATGTAGAAGTATAGTAGTCCAATTTAGAAAAAATATTAGTAAATGAAACCAACTAATGTTTAGAAATTTTTAATGTTAAGAAATATGAAAATATGAGTTCCTATATAATTCAAAAACATTTTAGATTTTCCAAAAATAGAGTTTAGGCATTTTTTCATCTCCACTCATAATTTTTTATTAGGCGTAATTTTATTCACTATATTATATCCTTAAGCTTAAGAGTTTCTCAAGTCTTATACTTTAAAAATATCAGATGTGGATCGATCCCTCTTGATGCTGCTAATATGCAAAGTATAATAATAATTCAGATTATATTTCACTTATATTTTTTTACTTTGTAAAAAAACCAAAAACTTTATCCTGAATAAAAATAAGAATTCAACTTTTAATTTATATATATATATATATATATATATTGGGATACTACGCAAGTATATGTATTGTTTTCAAGTAATATAGGACTTTGTGATTAAAACCTGAATATCGAACCCACAGAGAATTTATACAATATGCATTTTTAGAAAACTTTCTATTTTTAAAAAGAAAATACTTAAACTGAATATATTTTGCATTAATAAAAATTCAAATATTTTTTGTATTTTTGATATTTTGACAAAATAGTAACAACTTAAAAGACAACTAGAGTTTTGTAGATGAAAAGCACTTAATAAGACAAAAATCCTTCTTCTTATCATGAAACAGTAATAAGTATAGGAATTCTATTGAGGAAGTATGCAAACTGTGTTGTGTCAAATAGGAGCAATAATATTCTTTACCCTTACTAAAGTTGCTATAAAGAACATTGGCTAATTTAAAGTTTAAATAGTTTTGAAGACCGGCTATGTAGGCAAGATACTAGCTCTCACTATAGAGTTCCCTCAATTCCCTCCACCTTGAGGCTAACATTCTTGTATCATAACCTAAAATAATAAACCAAGTTGGAGGCTTTAACCGGTCACTTTAAAGTCCTCTAACTCTACGCCCTTCAATGAATATTTCCTTATTTATTTGAACTCAATCATATGAACTACATTCTCATTCATACAATCTCATGTGAATCTTTCCAATTGTTGACTGAGATAATACCAGCCCAGTTCTTACATGTTCTCACAACAAATTTTAACATCTGGATTAGCTAAATCAAGAAGTAAATGAAGTGCATGGATTTAAATTATCACAACTTCTTCCAACATTAAAGATCAATACTCTCCACAATTTCCATCTAAAACTTAATTACTTATCATTTAAAGAGTAAAGATAAAGAAAACTACTCAGAATCCATGAAAAAAATAAAACCACACTTTAGTTTAAAAGTAGAAATCATTGTCAAACAAATAACAAGTCTCAATTAAAACCAAAAGTAGTCTCAAAATAAAAAGATAAAAACTTATCTCAAGTTCTCCACCAAACTCTTGAAGTTTATTTGAATCTCTTCTCTTTACAATCACTCAGAATAAAATAATAAAAATGATAAAATAAAAGTAAAAGTGGTGTCTGAAAATCTCTCCAAGTTAACTCTCCAAATTGATGAACTTTCAAAACTTTCAAAGTATTTTCAAGACTCTTTTCAAAGTCCTCTCTTCTTTCTTTTATAAATTTCTACGAGGTACTTGGGAAACTCTTCAAAATATGTCTAGATTCGATATATTTCCCTAAGAGATGCTTCTTTTCATGATAATTTTTGTCCATGGTGGTTATAACCACCTTTTAAGCCAATGGGTGCCTCAAAAACCTCTTTAAAACTCAGAAAAACCAACTTCACTCGTCTAGTAACTGCCACTGGCGCTTAAGCGCGTGACCTATGGCTCTTAGGCGTGGTCTTCTCTGTTTAACCGACGCTTAAGCGCCAGATCTGGCGCTTAGGCGCCAAAACTCATTTACACATTTTTCGTTTTTTTGCTCTATATTTGATCGGTTTTCACTCCTTTTAAGCATTTTTCACTCTTTTTACTTGTATCTGTAAGAAAACACAAAAATACCTTCCATTAAAGTGCAATATCTCAAAATTAGGTATAAAAATATATCTAAAACACTATATATTTTAGGTGTATAAAAATCATCAAACTTAAAATGTTACTTATCCTCAAGTGACACTTCAATCTTTAAAAACTACATATGTATGACATGTATATGAGTTTCTTTAGGAGTTACTAAAATTTAGATTTAGAAATATAGCAGTCTAATTTAGAAAAAATATTCAGTAAATGAGACCAACTTAAAATTTAAAAATTCTTAAAGTTAAGAAAGATGAAAAAATATGAGTTTTATCTAATTCAGAAATGTATTGTAGATTTTCCAAATTTAGAATTTAGTTCTATTATTATCTCCACTTAAAATTTTCATTAAAAATAATTTTACTTACTATATTATATTTATAAGCTTAAGAGTTTCTCAAGTCCTATACTTTAAAAAGATCAAATGTAGAACCAATTTTTGATTAGGCACTAATCATCAAGCTTCTCCTTCCTAATTTTTTTCTCTTTTTTTTTCTTTTTCATTTTCTTTTCTTTCTCTTTTTCTTTTCTTTCTTTTTTCTCTTTTCTTTTTCAGGCAAGGATTACAATATTTGGATAGGCCTTTAATGATTTTGATTTCAACTTCTCTTTTCTCAAAGTAAAGTCCTGATATAAGTCTTTTACTTATAAATATAATAATAGTTTTGAAAATATTTTAATAAAGGAAATTTAAGTATTAAAAATAAAAGTCTAAATTATCTAAATTTTTTAAAATTACAATTTNATATGAGTTTTTATCTAATTCGAAAATGTATTGTAGATTTTCCAAATTTAGAATTTAGTTCTATTATTATCTCCACTTAAAATTTTCATTAAAAATAATTTTACTTACTATATTATATCTATAAGCTTAAGAGTTTCTCAAGTCCTATACTTTAAAAAGATCAAATGTAGAACCAATTTTTGATTAGGCCCTAATTATCAAGCTTCTCCTTCCTAATTTTTTTCTCTTTTTCTTTTCTTTTTCATTTTCTTTTCTTTCTCTTTTTCTATTCTTTCTTTTTTCTCTTTTCATTTTCATGCAAGGATTACAATATCTGGATAGGCCTTTAATGATTTTGAATTCAACTTCTCTTTTCTCAAAGCAAAGTCTTGATATAAGTCTTTTACTTATAAATATAATAACAGTTTTGAAAATATTTTAATAAGGGAAATTTAAGTATTAAAAATAAAAGTCTAAATTATCTAAATTTTTCAAAATTACAATTTTTCTTACTAAAGATAGTTGCTTATATTAATCATTTTATCATCTAAAAAAACTTTTTAACTTAAAGTTTTTCTTCATTACTAAAAAATTTTAACTACATTTTCTTACTCATTTCNAAATTACAATTTTTCTTACTAAAGATAGTTGCTTATATTAATCATTTTATCATCTAAAAAACTTTTTAACTTAAAGTTTTTCTTCATTACTAAAAAATTTTAACTACATTTTCTTACTCATTTGTAAAATCAAATTTTACTTCACTAATATAACTTCATATACATAATCAATATTTTTTTTCTTTTCAAATCAAATTCACTTGTAGCACATTTGAGAAAAAATAAAATTCCAATTTTTAAAATATTTTTCATCCCCCCAAAACTTAAATTTTTAACAGATTAAATAGTTTAGCATCAGATATATAAGCAGGAATGAAAATTTATAAATAACATGGTAACATAAATTTTAAACCCTAATGATACAAGTATAAAACTAAAAACATGAGTAAAATTAAGTTTTGATCAATTTTTTTATATCTTCATTTTACTTTAATATGTAGAGATTCAATAAACTTCTAAACAGTGGGTATAAATATAAAAGCAAACATACACACTACGGACATCACAACTTTAACATAAAGACAAACTTGCAAACATGATAAAAGAAAAATAAAGGGTAGTAGTTTCTGAATTTCAAGTTTAAGATCTAAGCTAGCAAGATTTTCTACTTTATAACAGATATGAAATTAAGTTAAGTTCAAAACTAACTAGATCATAGTACTAAACACAAAACAACAGTTACTACCCTAAAATTTAAAAATAAAATATTAACTACCACAAACATCATAATAACAATAAAACATAAAATTCCAAAACACAACATAGTCCAAAACAACACAGATTCAAATCTAGCAAGCACAGACCACGTAGTTCATATCATTTTACAATCATAAAATGAATCTCTCAGCTCTAGTCTTCATCCTCAGAATCACTGTTTTACCATTTTTCTGCAGGCTCATAATCAGGATATCAAGGATATGGAGGAAATTACACTCCTGGTTCACCTCTAATCAGGCTCTCCAAAGATGAGTGGAATTTTTTCTTCATAATCACTTTTACTTCTATTATATCTATTAGCATGGTCTGCAAAACGCTCTAAATTTTTTACCTTATCAGCGGTAAAATTGATATTATCCATCAACTTCTGCAATAACTCACCCTAAGTCTTAGTAGACTCACCTCAAGATGTAGATGCACATGAAGTAGATGGTCTAGATGAAGATGCAGCAGAGGTAGATGCAGCAAAGGTAGATGCAACAGATGTTTCCATTCCATAGCTTCTGGAAAATCCTCCTCTCCAGCCAAAAATTGAATGCTCGAAATAACTCTTCACATTCACCTTTGTCATCGGCCTTAGAGGTAACAAAACTTCTTCCCAACTATCATATTTAACCCCAGCCTGCTCGCATAAAGAAAACATCAAGGAAGCAAATCCCAGACTTGCAGTTGTAACAGTTGTAGCAGAACTGATGATAGTCTAACAAATCAAAGCTCCAATGTTGATGAGCTTTCCCTCTTGAATACAATAGTTTGACGTCGTTCTTTCTCTGGTCACTTTATTAAGATGATTAGTCGGAAGCAAAAATGAAATAGTGTCAGGCCTATGAAGGTGCACATAACTTTGATGTTGGGAAATTTACTCTCCTCTCATTTGTAATCTTCCTAAGTCCTCTCCCAATAGTCAAGTATGAAATAATCTCTTCTAGCTCCTCTTTAGTAGGACTATAATTTGCATAAAAACATAAAGTATCCGGTGGTAAATGGTAAAACAAGTTGATTACCTCTGGAGAAAAAGGTACCAACTTTCCTCGAACCATAACTAGATTTTCTTCAGCTTCAGGGAGATTTGCATAGAACTCCTTCACAACAGAAATCACTGCGACAGCAGAGAAACAAAAAAATTGTTCCCACTGTCAACAAACAATTAAATCTTCCACTTCTCCACCCGGATTTCTAAAACATCGCTTCAGAATCAGTTTTCATGACTGTAGAGCATCACTGTATTGATCTTGAGGTTTCAAACTAACAAATTTGCTCGAATCAAACAGGCTTTTTCCTCTATTCCTCTTCATTCTTGGTGTCATTCTACAAATTTAATAAATTCAAAAAATAACTTCAAAAATCAAGTTTAAATCACTAAACTAAACTTCCAAAAACATAAACTAAACTTCCCAAGCAATTTCCATAATTTTTTCCTCATTTTTCACCATGAATAGTGAATTTTCAAATTCTTCCAAATGTGCTCAAAATACATGGTGAAAATCCAAATTTTTTGCATAAAAGTAAAGCTCTTACCTCAAGGAANTACCTAATGACTTCACAGCTGACTTCTACAAAAAAATATGGGGTATTATCAAAAATGATGTTATTTCTGATGTTGTCAGTTGTTTTCAAGGAGACAACCTCCCTCAGTATTTCTGTGCTTCCACTCATGTCCTTGTACCTAAATCTAAAATCCATAAAACTTGGGACCATTTCAGGCCAATCTAACTTACCACTGTCCTCAACAAAGTTATCAGCAAAATTACTGTTAATAAACTTTAGCCCCATCTTGATTCTCTGATTAAACTCACTCAGACTGCCTTTGTCAAGAGGAGGTCCATTATCGACAACACCTTACTAGCTCAGCAACTGCTAAAGGACTTGAACAAGCCTTGTAGAGGGGGAAACCTCATTTAAAAACTGGATATCAGGAAGGCCTATGATATTGTCAGTTGGGATTTTATAATAGATATACTAACAACTAGAGGTTTTCAGCCGGACTTCTGCAAGCTTATTCACAGATGTTTACTCAAAAATGTTCACTCCATCCTAATCAGTGGGAAAGGTTGGGGGTCCTTTACTGCTGCTAGAGACTTGAAGCAAGGTGACTTACTATCCCCCACAATTTTTATTCTTGCTATAGACTATTTGTTTAGAATCTTGGATGAATCCCTTGTGGCCCAAAGTTATTCCAGATACCACCGCAGATCCAATATAGTCATCTCTCACCTACTATATGATGATGACATAATGGCCTTCTCTAGTGCCCACAAGAATGCAGTAAAAAAAGTCTTTCAGAGCCTCCAAAAGTTTCAACTACACTCAGGGACGTATTTTAATGCTAATAAATGCCATCTGATCTTCAATAAAAAATCCTCCCCCAATTGTAAGCAATGGGCTTCTAATTATACTAATTTCTCATGCACTCACATTCCTATCAAATACCTTGGAGTACTACTTCTCAGTGGCAGAACTAAACATATTCAGTTTGAGGAAGTCCTTAATAAGATTTCCTTCTTCCCCTTTGATTGGACTCAATCATTCCTCTCCAATGGTGGTAGAATCACTTTGCTTAAGAGTATTCTTACTACCTTTCCCTCCTATATCCTACAGATGACAAATATTAAGAAAAACACTGAAATTCAGATTGAAAATAGCCTTTAATAGGTTTTTGTGGTCAGGACAAAGACAACAAATGCATTGGGCTTCTTGGCAGAACGTGGCTAATCCGCAGTTGGTTGGGGGTATTGGTTTCAAGGGATTGAACCAACTACTTGAAGTCAACCTTTGCAAAATCTGGATTAAGTTCAAAGCTCAATCCTCTTTATGGGCTAAATTCATGTGGGGAAAATATTGCAAAGATCAACATCCTACCCTTGCTGTTAGGAAAATAAATGATTCTATAATTTGGGTGAAGTTGTTAAAGATTAGAAAAATTGCTGAAGAATTATTCTTACGGGATTTGGGTACATGGAATACCAGTTTTTGGATTGACCACTGGTGCCCTAAAGATTGGCAGACACTCCTTTCTACTATCCCCAGCCCTGGTCTCAAAGTTGCTGACTGTTGGGAAGGTAATAACTGGTCACTTCAAAAGCTCTCAACTATCCTGCAAGATCATTTAGTAAGAAAAATTGCCAACATACAGTTTGACATAAACAAAGTTGATAAACTTGTTTGGAAAGCCTACTCTAATCAAAGCCTCACTAAAGCTATTTATACCAAACATTATTGCTGGGAGCAGGTGTCTTGGGGAGATATTATTTGGAATAAATTCCTATCTCCCTCTATATCTTTTTTTTGCTAGAGGACATTCCAAAAACTTCTTCCAACAGATGTCATACTGAAGCTCAAAGGGTTGAGAGGCTCCTCTAGATGTTGGTTGTGCCTACAGGAGGAGGAATCTCTGCCACACCTCTTTTTGAATGTAGCTTTGCTCAGAAAGTTTGGAATCAGCTTCTGCAACACCTGAATATTGATGTCATCTTTCTTACTTGGGACAAAATTAATATTTGCTGGTATAACTGACATAATCTTAGCTATGCTCCTATACCTTTCATAGTGGCCTAGTTCCTATGGATGACTAGAAATAATGCCAAATTTGAAGACACCCTACCGACTACTGAAAAGGTGATTAGAAATAGTGTAACATACATACACAAGTTAATCAAGTATAAAAGGTTCCTCAATATCTCCAACTCCTATTCATCTGAAAATGTTACTCCTCGTCAAATCTATAAAGTAATATGGAAACCCTTTATGTGTCACACTTTTAAGATCAATAAAGATGGTAAATTCACTAAAATGAGTGTTGGTGTGGGTGGAATTTTCAAAAACCACCTTGGCCAATGTCTACTTTACTTCTATACTCCAGTCTTGGCTTCTGATGCTATAGAAACTGAGCTTATTGTTGTTTATTGGTCTCTAAACATTGTTATAAAGACTGGATGGAATCACATATGGGTGGAAGTGGATTCTACTGTTATCATCACTCTGTTGGACTCTGAGGAAGTGCCCCCTGACACCATTCTTATTCGATTCAACAGATCAGAGGGCTCACCTCCGAGCTCTATGTTAATTTTACTTCTATATATAGGGAAGGCAACAAAACTGCTAACTGACTTGTCAAACATGGTCTCAGCTCCAATACCATATTGTTGACCTCACTTTTGGTTGAGGTTTAGTTTTTCCTCTTTAGTAGCTTAAGGTCTAGCCATTTGTTGACCTCACTTTTGGTTGAGGTTTAGTTTTTCCTCTTTAGTAGCCTAAGGTCTAGCCATTGACTTTTCTATTGACTATTCTTAGAAAACTAAACAAGGAACCCTCACCATCAGAAACTCTACACTAATTTTCCTATTGACTGTTCTTAGAAAACTAGAAAAAGCACCCTCACCACTTGAAATTCTACCATCTTCTTTACTCAACTTGAAGTTCCACATATTGGTCCTAACCACTAGTACTTAGTNAACAAGGAACCTCACCATTAGAAATTCTACCCTCTTCTCTACTCAACTTGAAGTTTCACATGTTGGTCTCAACCTCTAAGTACTTAGTAGGTGGGATCACTATGGGGGAAACTCAAGGTGAGTCACCCTTAAGACTGTTGAGCCTTAAGGTTAACCCTGGATGTTGGTCTGGAGCTAAGGCATTCACTACATTCACTACACTTATATACACTCACATTCACTCACAACCCTAAACTCAAATTTCTAGCCTATAGCCCTTGATCTTTTGGGATACTCATGTAGATGGTCCCCCTAAACCTACTAGCCCTAGGGCTATGGTTTGGCTAAGACTACTATGTAGAGGACCCAAAATAGGGTTTTCATTGTTCCATGGCTTGTTGGTGATGATTGGTACCTCAACTATACCAAAATACCCATCATTGCCTTTTTTCCTTAAAACACCCCCAAATTACCAAAATACCCCTATTGGACCCAAAATTCCAAAAATTCTTAAAAATTCCTAGAAAATTCAAATAAATTCTAAATATTCCCAATTTTATTTCTCGCAACTACCACATGACCCAATTTGGCCAATTTGACCATCTTTAATAAAAAAACCCCCAAATTTGCCTTTAAAGGCCCAATTTCCCCAAATCCAATTCAAATGTCCATCAATTTGACATCAATTCTAATCCTAAACTAAAATTTACTTTTTATATGATCAAATTAAACCAAATCCAAGCTAAATTGGTCCATGATTTGAACCCAATTGTGAGTTAGGTTAAAGCCCCAATTTTGACCATATGACCTAATCTCACCAAATTGAACCCATAGCCTAGTCAATTGGCCCCAATTAATGTTGAAAAATTTTGATAACACTCATATACATCAAAATAAACCATCAATTGACCTTGGTGAAGCCTCGTATCCATTTGATTTTGACCTAAATCCAAAATTCCCAAATTTAGCCCTAAATTTGCTAAGTCACCAAATTTCACCTTATTGATTGCCTTAAACCCCAAATTGGCATCCAATTAATGTTTAAAACTCTTCATGAGGTCCCTATTGACCTTTTGAAACAATAAATTTGGACTTAGCCCAAGGCTAACCCATGCTAGGCCAAAGTCTAGCCCAACATGACCAAATTAACTAAAATTCAAAATTCCATCAAATTGACCCTTCAATTGAACTCAAAACCACTTCCATCCTTCACCAAAGTTGTTCCTTATCAATCTACACCAAATTCAACAATCAATTGAGCCAATTGACATGGCTAACCTAGCCCAAACCCAAACCTTTCAATTGAACTCAAAACCACTTCCATCCTTCATCAAAGTTGTTCCTTGTGATCATCTACCATTCAATTGAGCTCAAAACCACTTCCATTCTTCACCAAAGTTGTTCCTTATGATCATCTACACCCCCAATTGAACTCAAAACCATTTCCATCCTTCACCAAAGTTGTTCCTTGTGATCATCTACACCAGTCCCTTAAATTGAGCTCAAAACCACTTCCATCCTTCACCAAAGTTGTTCCTTATGATCATATACACCAAAAATAATTAATTGGGCCAATTGACATGGCTAGCCTAGCCCAAACCCAAGTTTTGGTCATTTGCACCCACTTGGACCCATGCACTAAATGTCACCTAACCACCCTAAAGTCACAAAATTAACTCCATCACAGCCATTAGTTGGACTTAGTGACCATTCCAAAAACCATGAAACCACCTAAATCAAGCCATGGACCAAAGGCCCCCTAAATTAAGGGATATTATTTGCCAAAATGCACATGCTTAAAATATCTTTGCCAAATCAAAGCACATTTGCATTAAATTATTGTGATGGATTCCTCTGGGTTCCCTGAGCTCCTCCCACCTCCCCCTGGTCGGCCGGCCGGCCTAGTGGTCAAAAAAGCTCAAAACCGAGAGCCACCCCCATTACACCTCACCCAAATCAAACCTAGAAGCCAGCTCATCCAAATCAAATTGAAGAGCTACTCTGCCCTCCACCTAAGCACCACAATGCACCCAAACTTGTGTCCTGAGAGCCACCCCATCGCCATTTTTATAAAAACTCACCTTCGATGGCCATGGGAGGTGTACTGAAATTTCTTTAGTGAGGCCTCTTCAAACCTCACATAGAGCTTCCCTAAGATCCCCTCAGTGCATTCCGACCATTTTCCTTCACCCATTCCCTATGCCGGAGATCAATTTTGAGCTTGAAACCTTGCCAGAAACCAGGACAGAACGCAACACACCTCCACAGTCCACCAAAGTCAAATTAACTTCACCTACACCTTCACAACAGTGAAAGAAGCCAAAACCCCATAAAATCCCCCACCCACAGAGCCTCTACCATAGCTCTAGACCAACACCCAGATCCGGCCGTAATCGAATTCCTACTTAGACCTTACACCAAGACAAGGGACTCAATCCCTAGCCTCCTTGGACCCCAACGAGCATGGCAAACCCCTCTGATTGAAGCTTCACTTCTCAGAGCAAAGGTATAAAACCTCACCTCAACCCCGAGCCTATTTCGATTCTCCATTTAATTAGGCTTAATTTAATTGCATGATTACCGTATGAATATGTTCGTCTCACTTAGACGAGTCCATAGGATCAAACCCGAGGTGATTTGGTTGAGTCTATGGCCAAGATCTTAAGATTTTAGTGTGGACGGGCATGGGATCATTCTATCGGGGACGATGACGGGGAGTTAGGGTTTTAGTGTGGACGGTTACGGGATCATTCTATCGGGGAAGATGACGGGGAGCTGTTCGATCGCGTTTGTATCACATGGATGGCCAAGATCGAGTCGGACGACACCTCAGGACATAAACAGCAGGCTGAGTCAGCAAGCTACGTGGACGACGGCGTCCAACCAGAGCACGCCACGCACGGTTTAAATAGTTAAAAAGGGCTTTTCTTATTTATTTAAATACCCTTAACTTAGAAAATTCATAATTTTGTGTAAAAAAACCATGAAAATAAAATAAAAATACTCTCTTACTCAGTGAACAGAGGAGAATAATGTGGAATAAATTTCAAGTCCATTTAATACATATTTTATTTTTAATTAATTAAACACTGTTTTGATTCATTTAATTCTCCATGCATATTGACACATCACCTTGACTAGAAATTTTGGCATGTTGTAGCCTCTGTCAAAGGAAATATTCTCTGATTTTTCCAAAGTCACAAGAAGTTACTATATAGAGATCCATACTTTTCAAGTTATTCCACATTATTTCCTTAAAGTAATCATGGAAATTAGCATACTGATTAGAAAATCCTAAGAAAATTTTGGAAGGTCCACAATGACCAGAAAAGCTTTTGGAAATAATTTCATGGGTCAAGTCATTTAAAATATCCTTGAATTTTACAAACACCAAATTAATAAAATAATTAATTTTGGAAAATATAAACATTTAAATGACTTGACTTTTGATCTCCACTGTGATTTATGATCCAGAGAACTCATCATAAAAATTTCAAAATATTTTGAGTTCATTTGACAACTTAAATTGATTTTCAAAGATAAATACTACTTTTCACACTTAAATGATTTCTTAAAAATCAAAATAAGACTCAAGAAATTATGAAACTTAGTTTTTTGAGTTCTCTGTGATCAAAGATATTTTATAAAAATAAAATTATATTTAAAATAAAAACTTGATTTTAACCTATTTTAAATATTTAAAATAATTAAAAATTCATAAAAAAATCTCAAAAATAATAAAGCTCATAGAAATGTGCTAAATTGCTCCCTAATCACTTAGGAACAATTAGAATATTTTTCCTTACTTTCTAAATAAAGATATTGAATTTCAAAGCTTAAAAGTAATTTTTTTAAAAAGGCTAAAAATGAGTTTTCACAAAAATAATTCCAATAAATCAATGAGAAATAAGAAAAATACAAATATTGCTCATCTGAGTTCTCTGACCTTAGGGAGATTTTTTAAAAATACTAAAACTTAATTTTCACCACCTAAAATATTTTATTTTTATTAAATAGCCCAGAACTTAAAATAAATTCAATAAATCACAAAGATTCCAAAAAATTATGACATGTTGTTCAAAGGTTTTTGTGGTCTAGGTCTACCTCCAGTAAAAATTTTGAGTGATTAGAATTTACCTTGGTCAAGTTAGGAATTTTCTTTGAAAAATC
>JXCR01105100.1:0-16842 GCA_002079205.1 Phalaenopsis hybrid cultivar
AGCATTTATGATGGGAAACTACTAGCAAAGTTAATTATAATACAAATTCAAACTTTAAATGTTCTATATTGAAGACGAATTGATTAAAAAGTATTTTACTACAATTGAATATTGGAAATAAAGAGTGATGTTTAATTAGTTAGCAAAAAGTCATTTTATTTCTCCTGTGATAAGAATATATAATCTTCTTTGATTAGTGCAATGAAAGTTGGAAAGTCCTTACGAAGTGGTGAGCTGGTGTTTTTAGAAAAATTAGAATTACTTAACCTAGTCATTTCTTTTGTTTTTCTTTTTTTTCTTTTTTGCCTTGGATATTGCAGCAAGTAAGAAGACCCTCTTTTGGAGTTAGAGAAGGCTTGGGGTGGGTTTGGGATTAGTTGGATGTTTTGTTTTAGTTGAAGACTAGTTCCAATTGTTGCTTATGTTGGGACGGGATTAGAAGAAACCTGAAAGAGAACTTAATGTGGGAAAATCTGTGGAGGTGATAAATAGCAATTTATGTTTGGGTTAAATTAAGACCTAAGTAAAGAATTTTATGAAATCCTAAGAAAATTATGATTTCATGTAGTATGCTCTATGCGACGAGCTTGAGGTGGGTTGTGAAAAGTCGTCGCGTGACTGCTCCGTCAATTTAGATGAAAAATAATGTGCTACATTAGGAAGAATATAGGATTACTACGTGATGTTGTTATATTTAAAAGTTTTTGCACATTCTCGAATACTTGCATATGTAATATGAATGCAAACTTGAGCTGACACTAATAATATTTCTAACTTTACAGCTTTTATTGATCTGGAAAGCATGTTTATTAAACAATGGCTTGCAGATATTCATATATCATGGTATATGAATATGATAAATGATTCACATACAATAGCTGCTTGTAATAGACAATATGCACAGGGGAATGTCACAAGTATTGTGATAGATGTGTGATTATATGAATAACCTGTAGGTAAAAATGTTAGAAAAGCTATAGAATTTCTAACTCTTAATATTTAGGCACGAACAACCTTGTTAGTATTAAGGGGGTTTTTGATAACTGTTATGTTAAAAAATGTCCAACCTTTATCAATAGTTAAATTGTTAAAGAGTTGGATAACGACCAAATGATATGAAATGAAATAAATTTAGTCAAAGACGATGGAAGTAAAAGTAATATTCATAAGATTACAGTTATTGAATATAAAATAGTTAAAGATATTCATATAATTTTGCGGGAATAAATGAAATATATAATTGTTATAGTTCATTATTGGTTATTGCATTCATACCCACTTATTTTAGATGTTTCATATAATTAAAGCACGCTTGTGTTATGTGTTATTGTCACTCATATTAATTATGGTTGAAGCTGCACCATGATTTCTTTCTGTCTATAAAAACTTACTTTAGCTTTTATTATTTCGTTAAGCTTGTAGCTGACTCCTTTATATTATTGAATTTTAAGAAGGGGTAAGGAGCACCGCAGCGATTAGTCAAGTGTGACATTGTATAATTTTAATTGATATAGTTTTGAAAATTGTAAAGAGTTTTAGATACATATTTTTATATGTTGGATTCTTGGCAACTTTGTATACATTTTGGCGATATTATTATGCATGCTTCCAAATAATTGAAAATATAAATGAATTTTTGAATTTAATTAGATTATAAATGTTTGTGATGATTAAGATAAACCAATTGTTACCCATTGAGTCATGATTGTCGTAAGTCTCATTAGTGAGAATTTTGACAGACTAAATCGTTTATCTCAGTCAAACGGTTGACCCTAGGGGATCAGCTGGGGTGTAACATATATATCAATGGAATTTCACTTCCTTTCATTGACAGATTTTAAGCTTTGGATAGACAGAATAAAAAGCAATTTGCAATATAATAGTTGACTGAAAACCATCACTAGTCCTAGTAAGCACAAAGAGAAAACTTAAGAATAGGTAGTTTAAAAATTACAATACCAATAGACATAGCAAGGAAACAAAATATTAACCTCGAAATAATTGTACAAAGTCTTGACTATGGTAGTTAGCACTGTCAACAATGCTAGGATGTCACCAGTATGCATGCCTTTTCTTGTCAAGTTTAAGTTTATGCAGAAAGATCCTTATAAACAAGACTTGCAAGCTTTCATCTTCAATACTAGATGTTCCAAACCGACTTTAGTGATAAAAAGTTATAAAGCTTTTCCTTGAAAAAAAAATCTAAAACTTAATGTATTAATGAGGAGAACGCAGATAAATTTTCAAGGATGAAGGACAACAAATAAACTGACCAGATACAGATTGGTCTTGGGGTGGATCAATCTGCTTCAGTCAAAATGTCCGGTGCAGAATATCATTTTATTTTGAGTTCATCAGCCAGGAACCTTATTTCAACCTTTCTATTTAATAAAGATTTGTTTGAATAATTTTTGTTGCAATGATGTTGACAAAATTTCACAATATCATAAACTATATGATTTCTTAATGAAAAACAGAGACATAAAGGTAATATGTAAATTTAAAACAACTGGAAATGCAATAATCATTTTCCTTACAATAACTTGAGCCCTAGTTATTGATTTTGATTTTGAGTCAATAACATAGATCTCTTCAAAATCAAGTATAAATTCAGGGTCATCAATTCGCCTATTCCTGTAATGTTTTGTTAGAAAAACCTGCAAGAAGAAACAAACAACTTTTGGTTCATCAAGAGAAAAGAGAAATGTGTGATTGGCAATAAAGTCTCAAACTAGAATATTTAAAGCAAAATATTTTTTTTATGCTGCCACAAATTTCATAAATTCACAAGTTTTCTGTCACATTCACACATCAAATTGTTTGAAGTTATAAGCAAGATGTGTTCATTAACTCTAGTAAACCAAGAATGACTAAAGAAAGAAAACATCTCCTTCAGTATAGAAGGAAAACAAAAGTGAAGACCACCACAAATCCTAAAAATAACATCAATGGGCTTTTCAGGCACCCTACGAAAATGAAAGAATTAAAATACATGGGGTCAAATTGAAAATGAAAAGAGTGAGAAATAAGACAAGAACTAGGCTGCGGATGGACTGTGATAAACGAATTGCTAGCTCAGAAAATAAAAGGAAAAAAACATAGGTCACGTATCCTTATTATTCACAGCAATAACTTCAGAAACTATCCAAACTAACCCACCAAAGACCAAATGCTTACTAATCTAAGGATGCTAACAGCCTTAAATTTTGATGGCAATCATGAGGTTGTTGGCGGTGCTGGTAAACAGATAAGTAATAGTGCAACATGGAACCCAGAGATGTATTTAAGGCTGTCCTAAAATTCTTTAGTCATAAAGACGGATTAACAATATAAGAGATTGCTGCGATTAGGATTTCAACATGCACCAAATTGGTACAATTTGATGTATTTTAACAATCAATAACATTGTTAAATATGTACCTTGAAGATTTCCCTCTCAGACTTATATAGTGGGTCACGAGGTGCATCTATTGGTGGCTCACTAACATTATAACAGCCAAAATCTGTTTTTGAACAACGTATGTACTGCAAGATGCAAAGCAAGAGAATGTAGTTAGCGAAATATACTAAAAAGAGCACAGAAAAAGAATATGCTCAAGTTAATATTAATAGTTAACAATCAACTACAGCTTAATAAAGTCACATTTTGAAACTTCTCTTGTAAATGAGGAGCAAAAATGTCCACAAAATCAGCCATCATTATTATGATCCACCTTATCCCAGTTACATGGGTTTATTTTATGAAGCTTAAGTCTCTATTCTTCTTCTTGAGTATTGCATCAGGTGTTAATTCTATTTTACACAAATCTTTCCACAAAATATCTATGGAAGCATTTTTTTATCTACAGCCCTATTTCATTCGTAATACCTTGACATAAATTTTATTTGCCTGTCTTATTAGTATATTTCTAGCCTTTATTTTACATGCCTAAACCATCAAAATTTAGGTTCCATTACCAAAATTAAATAAGTGTTATTCCTACTGTTTGTTCATTATAAGCATTTATAAATCTATCCGTTTTAATTTTATCCCGTATTCACCTAACATCTCATTTATATCATAATTAATTTAGCTATTAGTGATTTTTTTATCATCAACACTCTATTTCATATAACATAACCAGTCAAATTGCTGTTTTACAAAAATAAATCTTTAAGATTCCATAAAATTTTCTTATCACATAATGCTTTTGAAACAATTATCTATTTTAACCACCAAACCTTAACAATAAGCTATATCCTATACTATATCCTAAATATTTTATAAACTAGATTTAAGATGCAAAAATTTGTCACAATTACCACTTAATATTGTAGAAACATTAAATTTACACAATAGAATAGTATCTCATATACCTAGTTTTTGTTCTGCTAATCCTTGGCTCTTTTATCTTTTACATATTTCTTTTCTTTCATTGTTTTGACATTTTACTTATTTTAATAGACAAATTAGAATTATTATCATCAATAAAGAGCATAAAATAAAATGGCAATCAGTAAATAGCATAAACTAAGACGCCCATCTTTTTCTTGCCATTCTAAGCATCTTCATGAATAAGGCCAAAAATTCAAGAATTTAATTTTGATCTTTCACAAGAAATTACTCTAGGATCTGGGACGTACTCATACATACAACCTAAAATGGTATTCAAATGTAGGCTTGCAAAATGTCAAATTCCATAGTCCGTCAACTCTTAATTTATGCAATATTAGTCTCTTTGAACGTCAAAGCAGAAAACACATGCAACTCACTCCAATTAATAAAATAAAGGAAATTGAATGAAAATCACACAAAATTTAAGAAATACAACAAACAAAAATTAAATTATAACATAGCTAACCAAATCGTAATCACACGTAAAGCAAAATTTAAAATAACGAAAAGAGAGACAAAAGAAAGAAATTACTAAAATATTAGTCCAGCACTCACTCTGATACAACGAGAGTTTTTCTTATGAAGTTTCATGAAGACTTGTACCACACTCAAAGAATTCACATCGGATTAGCACACAAGTTTGAGAAAAAAATATTAAATTTTATTGAAACATTTAATTAATTCTTACAGACCTTAGTGATTTTATTTATAGCTTAAAAACATCTAAAAAATGGGTAGTTTCTTACAATCTTCAAAATTTTGCCTAAAAATAAGAGTTTTGAACTACATAATCTAGGATTCCAACAAAAACAAGTTTCCAATAAAACAAAATCAAAAACAGTTGTACATCCAAACTTTGTCAATTAAAGGATATAAAATCATATAAGCAAAAAGAAAATAGCCTACAGCTAAACTTTGCGACAATAAGAAATTCCAAATACAAGAAAACAATATTAAGAACACATGAAATATCCTTCCCAAATCAAGCATTAAATTGATATCGAAGAGATAGATACGCACCAACATATGTGATCCATAAGCTAACCCAATCAAATGCAATGACCACGGACGTACACATATATTTTCGTGTGGAATTGGTAAAAAACATCTAATTGAGAGCACTCATTAATTATAATACCCAGTTTTGGTGAATTGGGTAAAATTTTGACAATTTTTAAATATACCCAAATTTTTGCATTCCCCGAAATCATACGGAATCATTTTTATAAAATTCTACACATTGAATCGATCAATTTGATATATAACACTATGTATGACATGTAAATATATTGGAAGATATAAAGTTTGAAATAACAACTTATTAAATCACTAATTACCCTAATTAACCACTCTAATCCTTTGGCATTATAGCCAAATGGCTTTCTATCACGACATGTAGTCATCAAATGAAATCGGAGGGATAAGATTAAATCGGCTCGAGTTTAAAGTCACATTCCCTAGCATTTCCTTTAACCCCACCCCCCAGCGCGATTTCCTCATAACTACAAAGTGTAGCTCGGTTCACGCAATAGACCAAGATGCACGATCGGTAGAGGGCCACAGACCTAAATTTGAGGTTTCGGGATGAAATCGATAAGAGAGAACTTCATTTTCATGCTGATTGGAACATTCTTTTCCTTCCCTGCAAGCCTTTTTCATGATTTGTCACGAGCTAAAACACATTTGCTTTCCTTATTATTATTAGGAATGGCTGAAAAGTGTTTTAGAAGCTCCGAACTTTGATTTGTAGCTTTCGGAAGGGTTGTTAGCAGGAAGGCTGGGAAGAAAAAAAAAAGAAAGAAAGAAAATAATAGAATAAAACATTTTATGGAAAAGTTATATAGGGAGACTTTTGAGGTAAGAATTGACCCATAAATTATGGATTAGGTTAAAGGGAAATCCAAGCATTAATTTCATGAAATTCTAAGAGGTATATGATTCCAGGTGGTCTGTTCTAAGTGCCAAGCTTGAGATGAGCAACAGAAAATTCATCGTAGGATTGCTCCATCAATTCAAATAAAATACTTGTGATAAACTAAGAATAATGTCTTTCCATAAAACTTCTACGTGATTTCGTTTGACACATGATTGCATTTAGAAATTCTATATGTTGAATACATGCATATTATACATGATTGCCGACTTGAACTGTCACTGGTGAAGTTATTGAGTTCGTCATTTTACTGATCCAATTAACATATTTATGAAGTCATTGTTTGCAGGCATTCATTTATTGTTATACATGGACATGATAGATGAATTGCATATGATAAATAAATGCTCCATGATATACTTAATAGAATGTCAAAAGTGTTGTGATAAGGAGGTTATTACATGAATCAATGCAAGTATGGATGACAAGAAACGATGGAATTCTCGACTCTTATATTTAGGCAGGGATGTAAAACAAGAATTGTTAGAATCAGGGGAGCTCTTGATGATTGTTGTGTTGAGAAAGACCCAACATTCATCAATAGTTATTTTAGTCAACAGTCTAGATGGCAAACCAATCTTATGAAATGAAATGAATGAAGTGACAGTTTATAAAATTAAAAATAATATTCCTAAAATGACATTTATTGATTTTGAATTCAGTATGGCAATGACTATAATTGCACATGAATAAAAGAAATGTATGTTTGATATAGTTGTTATCGTTTTCTGCATTTCGTGCACTTTACTTCAAATGCCTCATAAGATTAAACCATGTTTGTATTTATATTCTACCGTCATGCATATGAGCTACATATGAACATGCACGTTATCTTTTTTCTGTCCGCAAAAATCTTATTTTAACTTGGATTATTTCGCTGAGCTTGTAGCTCATTCCTTTATATTGTTTTTCAAAAATGATAAGGACCACTAGAAAGAATAGCCAGTATGACTTTTGTACAACATTTGGGATTGTATATTTTCGAGAGCTATATGGATCTTGGACATGTATTTTATATGTTAGATTTTAAGCAACCCTCTATGTATTTTTGTGATATTCTAATGCATGCTTTCAAATTTATGAGAATGCAAATGAATTATGAATTAACATGATTCATGAATATTTGTGACAAATGAATTAGACGAATTGATTACACAATAGATCCTCACAATGTAAGTCGACATGAGTGCTAGTGAGAATTTTGTTTGAGTGAGTCGTCCACTTTTCTTGCACCACGATTGATCCTAACAGAGGGGTATGTTGGGGTGTGACAAAAAATAATATCAGAGTGAGGTTTGATGGAAAGAATGATGGAAACATGTTTTGGATTTAGAAGAAATAATATTGAGATTAAAAATATTAATCAGTAAATATAGAGCTATATGTTTAGTGAATTTGGGACGCTAACACATGATGTAAGGTATAATGCATGCATGACATAATTAATATATGATAAATTGCATTGAATAATAAATTATATTAATATCGATAAATATGTCGGAAGAAAGATCAAAAAAAATTGAGGGTCAGCCTTTTCGATGAATTGCAGAACAAGAAAGAGAAGCTGAAAAAAATTCAAATAGAAGTGATTTTCAAAACAAGGCAAATGAAGAAATCAAAGTCACTGAGTTACATGGCATTTTTCAGTTGATATTTCAAGTTGTTGATAAAATGACAACTATTGAAATATCCTCTACCAACTCTAGGCCTATATATGAACCTGGTAAATAAGTTGATGACATTTGAAAATCATTCAAAAATTTAAGCCACATGTACATTCCTATTAGAATGGAAGAGTAGTGTTAGGCCACAAGTATAGTTAAGAAATGACAGTTATTGTCTAGAGAATATAAGAGTGGTGCTAGCCACTTTAATGTTAGAAGATGAAACAGAGAGATAATGAAAGACGCAGCCTAGAAATTTCAATTGACACCTCTTCCACAGATTCAGTAGGATGATTTTGTGAGAGTTTTCAAGAATTGGCTTATTCCACCTTTAACCAGAATATCACTGCAGGATAGATTATTCATGTTGACAGGGGTCCAAGGCAATTATATAGAATGAGGCAAATGTTATTTATCTTTCAAAATATGCACCTCAATACGTCAACATTCAAGATAAAAAATATCATCGGTTTTTGAGAGGCCTTTGAGATCAATTGTGATTGGCATTGACTCCATTTGAAAACAGCAACTTCTCAGTATTAGTTGAAGTGCTAGAAGAATCGAGAATGAGTTAGACTAGTCAACGGTGGCAACCTCAAGCAACCAAACGAAAATACTTTGAAAAGACAATACTTCCAAAGCTAGAATTGTATAGTTGAAGGCAAGCAGAAGCTAATCCGATTTGAAAATTCAATTTGTGAAAAGTGTGGGAAAACATATTTTGAACAATGCTTGATTGGTTAAAGAAATTGTTACAAATGTGGACAGATAGGGCACCGTCAGATGGATTATTCATTGGAAAAGAAAAGGGATAATAGGCCACAAACATTTCAAAAATAACGACAACCTAGGAAATTTTTTGAAAGTGGCCAGTCAATCAAGACTTAAGTTTTTGGAAAGGCTTCAACTCAAAAAAAGGTCAAGAGATCAAAGCACAAAAATAGATACACTTCTTATTCGGAACCAGTCGGACACAATTTTATTTGATTCAGGTGCATCACATTCTTTCATTCATGAAGAATTTTCTGTCAGCTTATTTGTTGATATTATGTACTTTACTCATGTTTTGTATGTTATTATGTTATCAAAAAATGAGTTTTTTGCAAGTAAAAAATATTTTGTGCATGTTATAATTCTATTAGAAAGCTACTAGCAAAGTTGATGATGCAGAACCAACTATTTGCAAAATATTTAAAATGCAAATTTTGGCTGCATAGTATTGCATTTTTTGGGGCAAATCATCAGTGGGCAAAAAATTTACATGGATCCTCGAAAAGTGAAAGCAATCATAGAATGGCCTGCACCTAAGAATATTATAGAGGGGCGCAACTCTCTGGGTTTAGCCGAATATTATGAGAGATTCGTTAAAGAATTTTCACAAATAGCTTTGTCGCGGTAAAAGTTAATGAGAAAGAACAAGAAATTTGAGTAGAGTGAAGAATGCGAGCAATTTTCAAGAGCTAAAAAACAATTTCCTATTGCGCTAATATTAGTTATTCCGTCAGGAATATAAAGATTCCCGATTTACAACGACACATCATCTAGAGGTTTGGGTTATGTTCTAGTACAAAACAAATGAGTAATAGCCTATGCATCAAGAAAACTGAAAATGCATCAAAGGAACTATCCGACGCATGATCTGAATTAATTGCAGTAGTATTTGTTGTTATGATATAGAGACACTAACTATATGGAGTGAAGTGTGATGTTTTCACTGATTATCTGAGCTTGAAATATATTTTCACATAAATGTAGCTGAATTTGAGACAAAGAAGATAGAATTTATCAAGGTTTACGCTATGGATATACGGTATTGTTTTGGTCAAGCAAATGTAGTTGTTGATGCTCTATAAGTAGTGCAAGTTGGATTATTACCCAAGAGCCATAATTGATCAGATAAATTGATGCTTTATGATTAAAAATAAAAAAAACAAGAAGATGTTGGATATTTGCATTAGATGACTGTGCAATCAACTTTAATTGACAATTAAAATAGCCCGGAAGGTGAGAAATGAATATCTAAAACTCATTGAGCAACATCATAAAGGAAAGAACCTAAATCTAACTGTAAATGAAGATGGTGTTATCAAAAACAAACTGCAGCTTTGGACACCTACTGATTATAATCTGAAATTGAAAATCTTAGAGGAAGCTTATCATTCTAGATATAGATTTATCTAGGCAACACAAAAATGTAGAAGAATTTTAAATTGATGTTTTGGTGGCCAGGTATGAAGAAGAATATTATTGAATATGTGTTTAAATGTTAGGCTTGTCAAACAGTAAAAGTCGAGCATCAGAAATACAGTGGGTTGCTACAATCTTTGCCTATACCTGAATAGAAATGGGAAAAATTGTGATAGATTTTGCAATGGGATTTCTCAAATTTAGGCTAGGGTGTGGAAGTATTAGGGCGAATATTGACAGATTAACCAAGTCAACTCATTTCTTATCAATTAAACCGCCAGTGGTCAAATTGTATGTAAAAGAAATTATTAGACTGTATGATATTACAGAAGTTATTGTTTCTGACAGAGATCGAAAGATTTACATCCAGATTGTAGAAAGGCATTCATAGAGATTTGGGTACACAATTGCATCTTAGCACAACATTTCATTTATAAACTAACAGATAGTCAGAAGAAAAAAATTTAGTATTAGAAGATTTTGTCATGGCTCTATGTTCTGGACTTTTTGAGGTTGTTGGGAAGACCGCATTCAAATGATTGAATTCTCTTATAACAATAGTTATCAATCCAATATAAAAATTGGTTCCTATGAAGCTCTATATGGTATGAAATACAAAACTCGATTAAGTTGGATNAAATTTAGTATTAGAAGATTTTGTCATGGCTCTATGTTCTGAACTTTTTGAGGTTGTTGGGAAGACCGCATTCAAATGATTGAATTCTCTTATAACAATAGTTGTCAATCCAATATAAAAATTGGTTCCTATGAAGCTCTATATGGTATGAAATACAAAACTCGATTAAGTTGGATGGAGATAGGAGAACGTCCTTTTTTAGGACCTGAATTGGTAGATGAATCTACACAGAAAATCAAATTAATAAGAGGCAGATTAAAAGTTTTCGTAGATTGACTGCAGAAAATTATAACCCAAGGCATAGAGCAGCGGAGTTTGAAATTTGTGATTTTGCATTATAACCCAAGTCAAAATAATATAAGGTATAGCAAGATTTGGTCAGGANTTAGATTGACTGCAGAAAATTATAACCCAAGGCATAGAGCAGCGAAGTTTGAAATTTGTGATTTTGCATTATAACCCAAGTCAAAATAATATAAGGTATAGCAAGATTTGGTCAGGAAAGCAAAATGAGCCCAAGATATATTAGTCCTTTTTGAAATTATAGCAAGAATTGGTTAGATTGCTTGCAAGGTAGTTTTACATGAGGAAATGTCAAATATTCACCATGTGTTTCATTGTTAAGAAAATGGGTTTCATACACAGATCAAAAAATTTCACATAAAAATATAGAACTACAGAAAAATTTAACATATATTGAAGAACTCGAAAGACTTTTGGAAACAGCTTAAACAATTAAAGAATAGACAAAGTCCTTATGTTAAGATAAAATAAAAGCACAAATCGGACCATATGAATAAATATTCAAAAATTTTGAGGACGAAATTTTTATAAGGATGTGAGATTTGTAAGATTCAAGTATTGTGAATTAGGTNATTTTGGAAACAGCTTAAACAATTAAAGAACAGACAAAGTCCTTATGTTAAGATAAAATAAAAGCACAAATCGGACCATATGAATAAAAATTCAAAAATTTTGAGGACGAAATTTTTATAAGGATGTGAGATTTGTAAGATTCAAGTATTGTGAATTAGGTAAAATTTTGACAATTTTAAAATATACTGATATTTTTGTATTTCCTGAAATCAAATTGAATCATTTTTATAAAATTTTACATGATGAATTGATCAATCTGACATATAACAATATGTATAAATTGTAAATATATTGGAAGATATAAAAGTTTGAAATATTAACTTAATTAAATTCTCAATCACCATAATTAACCACTCTAATCCTTTGGCACTGTAGCCAACTGACTTTCTCCATCAACATGTCATCAACAACAACAACAATAAGTCATTATCCCACTAAGTAGAGTCAGGGACATGAATCTTTTTTCTCCATTGTGTCCTGTTGAGTGTCTTATTTTCATTTAATAATTAGAAAATTTATTTCCTTCCGTGTAATCCTTTCTAACGATTTGTCTGAAATGCTTTGACATTCCCTATTATGGTAAGGAAAAGCAAAAAAAGTGGTCTTGAAAGCTTTGAACTTCAATTCGTGGCTTTTGGTAGGGATGTTGGCAAAAAGGCGGGGAAGAAAAGAAAAAGAAAGAAAGGAAAGAAGAAGGAAGTAAAGAATGGATGAAAATATTTTAGGCAAAACTATGCAAGGAGACTACTTTTAGGTAAGAATTAATTCATAAATTATGGTTTGGGTTAAAGAAAACACATGCATGAATTTCATGAAATCCTAAGGGGTTTATGATTCCAGGTGGCCCACCCTAGGCGGCGAGCTTGAGAAGAGTAAAAAAAACTCATTGAGGGTTGTTTCATCGATTCAGGTGAAAAATCACGTGTTAAACTAAGATTGATGTTTTTTTCTATAAGACTTTTATGTGATTTCATTTGACACATGAATGCATTTAGGAATTCTACATGTTGAATACCTACATATGTTATATATGAATGCCAACTTGAACTGTTTATGATTTCATTATGTTACTAATATAATGAGCATATTTATGAAGTCATTATTTGCAGGTATTTATTTATTATTGTACATGTACATAAAGGATTGCTATAAGATATACTTGAAAGGATATCACAAGTGTTGGGATAGAGATAGAATATTACACAAATGTTTGCAAGTATTGATGATTACCAATGATGGAATTCACGACTTATAATATTTAGGTCGGGACGTAAAACAAAAATTATTAGTATCAGGGGAACTATTGATGATTCCTGATATTTAGCTAGGGGCGTAAAAAGAAAACTGTTAGTATTAGGATGACTATTGATAAATGTTATGTTGGGAAGGACCCAACTTTTATCAATAGTTATTTTAGCCAAGTTGGCAACTCATTGTTATGAAATAAAATGAATAAAGTCAAAGTTGTTATTGTTTACTAAGATGATAAATATTGGTTTTAAATTCAGTATGGATATAACTATGATTGCACATGAATGAATGAAATACATGTTTGATACAGTTTTTACTGTTTATTATTTTTCATGCACTTCACTTTAAATGCTTCGTATGTTTAAAACAACTTTGTATTTATATTCTATTGTCATGCATATGAGCTACATATGAACATGCACATTATCTTCTTTCTGTTTGTGAAAATCTAATTTAGCCTGGATTATTCCCTTAAACTTGCAGCTCATTCTTTTATGTTGTTGTTTTCAGGAAAGGGCAAGGACCACCAAGAGAAAAGCCATGAGTGATGTTTTGTGTATCTTTTGGGATTGTATAGTTTTGGGAGTTATACAGCTTTTTTGTATGTATTTTATATGTTAAATTTTTAGCAGCACTGCATATGTTTCTTAATGATATTATGATGCACGCTTTCAAATTTATGAGAATGCATATTAATTATGAATTGAAATGACACATGAATATTTGTGACAATGAGTTAAACGAATTCATTAGCTAGTGAGTCCTGATAGTGTAAGGATGAGTGCTAGTGAGAATTTTACCTAACTAAGTTGCCCACTTTTGTTATACCATGATTGAAATCAGAGTTAACATAAATCACAATAAAGAAAGTAAATATTATTACTCAAAAAAACAAATAGGATTACAAGCAAAGACACCTGAAACTAGAAAATAATAAAGACACAACGCGACTCAACTAAGGCTTAGACCAAGGGAGGTGGTGTTGCAATTATGGAGAAAAAAACTCACATGAAACCGGGCGAATAGTCGGAAGACAACAAGGGACGGTTCTGAATGGCTTTCGAATGGGAGGAAGATGGGCGACCACAAGGTATGGTGAGGTTATTGCAGTAGGGAAGGGATGGCAGGGCGTTGGAAGGGTTGAATTGGCTCACATTAGCAAGGAGAGAAGTTATGAAGATTCTGCAGCGTCGTCGGATGGCTGGAAAGCAATATGACAGTAAGGCAAGGGCTTGTGGGGTTGTGGCGATGATGTCTAATGGCAAGACAAGGGTAGAATAGCAAAAGAAAGGAGTAACAAGCTGCGGCAGCAAAGGTGAGGTCTGGGGCAGCAAAAGCAGCGAAGCAAGTGGTTTGGACAACGAGGAGTAGTGAAAGGGAAAGGCGTTGGACAGCGAGACAGCAAAAGGGAGGGTTGTCCGGAGATTGCGATAGCGAAGGGGAATGGTTGGAAAGGTTCTGGAGGAATTTGTTAAGGATAAATATTTCCACGAGATCGAGCTACAATCGGAGCACCACTCTAACCCTTCAGGATGATCACCACCTCAGATGAGTTACAGTCAGAGCACCTCCTCACCTTCGGATAGAACCCTACAAGGAAAACATCGACAACCGATGATTGTCTTAGGAAGAAACTTATGCCAAAAACTGATTATCAAACTCGAATACAACACATATATAGAAGAGGACTAAAAAGAAATGAAAGATAATATGAAAGAAAATATAAGAAGGAAAAATGGAACTGTTTTGACGGCATGTCTCTCGTCTCCTGCAAATTTTGAATCCTGCGCTATTATAGCAACTACGGTACAACGAAAAAACTGTGGGAAAGCTCACGCATCCTCTTAGGGTTAGGTGATCTTCGACTTCATTCGTTAAAACTTCTGTAAGTACTTGAAAGTATAAGAGCGGCTGTAACCTCCTAGAGTTGAGGGGTCTTTGATTGCGGTCCGAAAAGTACCTGGATCCCACCGGCAACTATACTGTTCCCTGGAGCACCTGAAGAGTTTTTCCCACTTGCAAGAAAATATCCAGATCGGTCCAACCATCTAGGGTACTCTACTGAGCTAAACAAGGATTCCATGCCAAGTGTATTCTGTTGAATTCTTCAAAAGCAAGCCAACATTGGTTACAGTGTAAGGCTGAATTCTCCAAGAAGGCAAGGCTGTGAGCTTGTCATCTTTGTTGAAGAGTAGATGTTCCTAAACCCATCATGTTGAGTGATACAATCATACTATCACAATCTCTCCGATAAAAGGTGGCAAGCAATCAGGGTCACCACATCATACCAAACCTAATCTTGCAACTGACTCTTAATCAAAAGCTCCACAAGACACCTCATGTCATTAATGAACTTATTCTCCTTCAATCATGTCAGGGAATACGGCTGAGGACATCTTTGAATTGTAATGCTCAACTTGTCCAGCATTAGTGTTGATGTCATATTCTTATTGCTAACTCCATCAAAGATGATGTTGCATACCTTGCCCTTGCTGCTCCTTTGCAGCCTCAATCTATAAGAGTCGTCGAACCACGAGGGCCTCACCCTCATCTGGTGGAAGATGGTAATCCTCACCATATTCTTCAACTATCTCTTCATCGCTAACTTCCTTCACTACCCCTGCTCGATGAAAAGTCGCAACTCGGCTCTTCGGGCAACTGGAAACGAAGTGTCCAAAATTATGACATCTGAAGTAGTTCCTAGTGGGGACTGTAGTGGGCGTGCTACTCTTCTCAGGTTTCTTTTCACTCAAAGTGGCTTTATCATGCTCTTAACTAGTTTGTCCTACTTGAGTCGTACTCTTGAGGTATTAAACTGTCTGTGGTTGTCTGACTAAATGTGGTTGTCTGCTCTGCTTCTGCTGTCTCTCTACTTTCAATTATAAGGTTCACACATCCCTTAGTGTCCAATAGGATTGCAATTGCACCACATTTTTTATGGCGAGCTTCATGACATCGAAAAACCTGGCTATGATGTGCTACTTTCCTTTAGCTCGCACTTCAATTCAAGTAACATAAAATCTATTGTTTACTCCTCCACTGATAGCACCTTATGTGCAGGTAGTGAAGTTTCAAAAAAATATCATGGAGGTAGTGTGGAGGTAGGTATTGTTGCCACATATGTTATTTCATCTTCTCCTAATAAGTGATTTTGTCTCATCCTTCTCTCTCTCCCTCTTCAGATTTTCCCACCAAAAAAAGAAATTTTTCTTCAGCTTGATGGCAACGAGCTTCACTCTTCTGTCATCGAGCGTCTCCTTATATTTAAGGATCCGCTCAAAAATTTGCATCCACTGAAGAAAATCGTTTGGAACTATTCTCTTCCCAAAGTCTCGTAGATCTACCTTCATTGTTATTGCGAGCTAAACAAGCATGTCATCTTTGTATGTTCTAATAGGCATCTCATCTCATCTCTATATCTTTCAATAAGCACTTCAGCTCTATATCTTCCAATAGCCACTGTGTCTATATGTCTTCCGACGAGTACTTCGTCTCAGTATCATCCAACAGACACCTCAACTTTGTACCCTCCAACAGGCACCTCATATATCGGCCTCCTCTAATATTGTATCCTGAAGGGTCCTAATCAATCTGATCTCCTCTCAATTGAAATTATCCCCTACGAAAGGGATTCAGATGTTCTTCTTATTCTCCTTCACGTGTTTCACTATTATTGTCGACGGTGATCCCGCCCTCGGATCTTTCCTTAATGGCATCAAGACGAAGTAGCACTTGGCAGAGTAGTCATCCAGGGTAGATTCCTTATCAGATTCCGACAACTTTCTCTTCAAAGGTGTGGTTAGGGTTTCAGGTATGGGTTTCATGTATAGGTCGATAGAAGAAGGTATTTCGGGGACGTAGGGTGGGAAGATAAAAAACTTTTGGGTAGAGATATGGATGCTAGCAATCCTATGATAGG
>JXCR01105104.1:16956-39536 GCA_002079205.1 Phalaenopsis hybrid cultivar
CCGCCGGAGTAATACCGGCGGCTTGGTTCGCCGCCGATCGGTCACACTGCTGCGGCGGTTTCCGGGAGGAGGGTATGGCTCAGGCGGAGGACTCGGTGAAGAAGGCCATGTATCTAAGCTGCTGGGGGCCGAGCTGACTGTACAGATCTAGAAGAAGTAGATCGGAGAGCCTTTTTTAAAGGGGGAAAGTGATGGGAGTACAGTTTTCACGGCGATCTGGTTGGGCCTCGTGGCGATGGCTTGGGTTGTCGAAGCCAGTGAAGGATCGATGTGCAGATCTGTTGATATCGGAGAATTGTTCAGATTTTACTGTTTCTTTTGCTTTTTCTGTTAAAATCTTTTAGAAATTAGTTGTTGTTTAGGGAGGATTGGAAATAAATAAAATCTGATGGAGAACAGAAGCTTTTCTAGTTGGTGTTGCATAAAAATTATTGGTGAGAGATCCATCTTTTAAAGATAAATCAGAAAGCAATAAATGTTTTTTGAGGGAATAATATTTAAGAAAATCGTATGGCAAGCACGAAGCATGGCAAACCCTAAAAAAGAAAAAATAGGGCATGCCAACCTCTCATTAATTGCAAGGAATTCTGCCAATACCAAGAAAAAAACTTAAATGATGTAGAATTTGTACCCATAAAAGGCTATCTCTGCATTAAATTGGGGATATGAAGTGAAATTATGCCATGAACAACTACAATTTTTGTAGGAATAATTAGGTTTTTAAGTTAAAAAGAGGTGAAATTATGCCATGTAAAAAATTTCCCAAGTTTCATAGAATTAGAACTATAATATTATGTTACTTTGCAAAATTTGTTGCCCCTCCAACTCTTCCACTAAAGTTTAAATTTGTAGTTATTTTTTCTATTTCAGTCAGTTCATGACACCTTGAACAAATCAGAGAGAATTATTTGTATGAAATAACTCAACAATTGCTTAAATATCCTCTAGATTATTTATAAAGATAATAATTTAAATTCTTGGATACAAAATTATTTATGACTAATCAAAATTTTGCTAGCACTTCAGTGAGGAGATGAGGGAGAGAGAAAGTCGTCAGAAGTAATGGGTCAAGTACAAAGAGTTAAGCCTACTTGCATGCTGCACCATGGGTCCCATTACTTGGGTAGTTACATAAAGACCATTAAATTCATCCCCTTCCATCTTATCTACCACTCCCATTAGCATTTGTTGTCTTCGTGGGAGCAGTCTAAGATCTTTGTACATCACGATTCCATCACCGTGATCGATCAAATGAGCATCGGGGCTGAAAGAGGAACAAGAGAGTTTTGGAGGTCTTCGAACATTGTGATCCCATCAAGCGGAGCATAATTAGGAGAAAGATTAGAGTTTTAGATGTCTTTGTGCGAAACTATTTCGTCATCTCATCGTGTCTTCCAAGCTTACCTTCATACATTTGTGAGCCCGTCGCTGCCTTCCAAGCTTTCAAAAATTTTTAATGAGAGTGGTAAATATTGTTATGCCTACAAAAGTAAATTGGCAATATAAAAATAAATAATAAATTCAATGCAATTTAAAAAAATAAAATAAAAATAATTATATATTAAAATAGCATGGAGGGAGAAATGTGTCTATAGCACTGTATATCCTTAAGTTTTAGGTACACCAATTTATGACTCTCTTCTATTTTTGAGATGCAACATGTCCATTTGTCTTAATTGTGCATATGCTATAACTAATCGACAAAACATTAAACTAATCATATGTCTCTAGTCGCCCAAAAAAAATGAAAATTTTTTATAAGAGAGTTCAGGAAGTTTTCATAAATTTTAAAACTCATACTCTTATCTATTTATTATTGAAAAATGAGATATAAAATAATAAAATAATAGTTACAGCTTTATTCATTTATTTAAAATTATGTTATAAGTTATAGCATTAATATTTAATACTATCAATAATGCTATTTCTAAACATTATTATGTTATAACATTTTCACTTTATAAATATAATATTATTACTATTTTTATTTTACTATTAACTACAATAATTCTCTCCCTAAAAAATAACATAATTGGAGATGAAAAAGATAAAAAAATAAATTTCATATTTTTTTGACAACTCTTTATCATGAATTCAGTGAAAATACATTCCATATTTGAACTTTCACTTAGTACAACCTAAATCTAACAAGAATAAATATCATAGTAACAAAAGTTTTGGACTATCTATATAAATTATTGCATCATTTGGTATACACATGATATGAGACACAATGTAAGTTCTACTTAAGGGTATGCTTTAAAGATCATGTGCCTTCATCTCAATTCGTAAGTATTTTATGGTATTTATAAGATCCCTTTGTAGTCACCTATTACTACAGTGTTACTTATACAAATGATATCTCCAATATACATTCCAAGTATAATATCTCATACAACTTTTCTTTTGATCTCTTTAAGAGTTATAGCTCAACTATTTTTTTCATTATAGTTTCGTACAATTATATGTATTATATAAATGATTTTTAAAATATTTATAAATATGCTATTATCAATCATTTAATCAGCTTTGTTTTTTACCACTTTGAAACTCCTATCATGGATTTATTTTATCATAGATTTTCCAATCTGAAAATTGGGCTTCCACTTTGATGGCTATTTTGACTTCATCCTCTCTAATGACCTCAACATAGAAGCCTTTGTATGCCCTTTCGTTAATGGATCTCCAATATTTTTCTCATAGTAAATAAAATGGTAAATAACAACACCTCTTTTATATAACTCATATATAGAATCATGTCTTATTCGGGTGATAATAATCAACAATGGGGGAATAACCAAGTAAATCCATTGGGGAACTGGAACAACCAAGGGAATATTAATTATAGACATGCTTATCCTCCAAGTTTTAACAGTAATCCACAATTTAAGGAGAAAAAGTTGCCTATAGAAGGAGTGGTGTTACAAATGGGCAATCAGTTACAAAGTCAAGGAGCTACAATAAGAAATATTGAGAATCAGTTGGGACAAATAAAAAATTCATTAAGTAATAGATCCCAAGGAACATTTCCTAGTGATACTGAAGTAAATCCAAATGACCGGAATAAAGAGCAAGTAGAAGCTGTTCAACTTAGAAGCGGAAGTGAATTGGAAGGTAATGTTCAAAAAGAAACTGAAGTAAAGAGAAAAGAAACTTAAGAGCCTGAAGAGGATGCTCCGAAAGGTTTAGAGAGATATATTTCTCCACTTAAAGTTGACTTGGAAAAACCACCACCTCCATTTCCTTAGAGGCTCCGTCAACAAAAGTTAGATTAACAATTTTCAAAATTTATGGAAATTCTTAAGAAGTTTATAATTAATATTCCATTTGCTGAAGCCTTATAACAAATGTCAAGCTTTGTGAAGTTTATGAAAAATATTCTTAACAGGAAAAGGAAGCTTGAAGATAACGAGACCGTTCCACTTAGTGAGGAGTGAAGCTCTATAATTCAGAAAAAGCTTCCTGAAAAGCTTAAAGATTCTGGTAGCTTCACAATTCCATGTGCAATAGGAGACAAATTTTATGGGAAAACTTTATGTGATTTAGGTGCAAACATCAACCTTATGCCATTATCAATATTTAAAAGATTTGGATTAGGAGAAATATCCCCTACTACTGTAACTTTGCAGTTGGCAGGTCGTTCAATAACATATCCTAAATGAGTTATAGAAGATGTCTTAGTGAAAGTGGATAAATTTAGCATTCCTATTGATTTTATAGTGCTCGATATGGAGGAAGATAAGGAGATACCTATCATTTTCGGAAGACCTTTCGTAGCTACAGGATGAGTGATGATAGATGTGCAGAAATTAGAATTAATTATGCACGTTAATGATCAGACAGTTACATTTAATATTTTCAAATCAATGAAATATCTTACAAAAGGTAAAGATGATGAATGTTATAGAATGGATGTGATAAGATATCTAAGTGAATGTCATTTTAAAACATCTTATGAAGAGAAATTTGAAATGAAATAGTTGAAACATGACTAAAGGAAAATATTTTGAGAATTTTATACCTATTTTATATAGTTTTTTATGATATTGCACTTTAAAGAAAGGTATTTTTGATGTTTTGTTGCAGGAATGATGAATTAGTTCATTGGAGCAAAAAGATGCAAAAAGGAGTGAATTTGGAGCGAAAAAGACCAAAATGTGAAGATTTGAACTAGGGCGCAGACTAAATTTGGAGCAAACGATGCAAAAATGAGCGAATTTGGAGCGAAAAGGACCAAAATGTGAAGATTTGAACTAGGAGATGCAAAAAAGATCGAATTTGGAGCTAAAAGGACCAAAATGTGCATATTTGAACTAGGGCGCCGACGGCGAGCCCAACGGCGCCGACCACGGACTTTTCCCGAGACTCCAGAATTAATTCACTTCAAAGGCCCACCAACGGTGCCCTTGAGGCCTCCGACAGTGAGCTCGACGGTTATGTCCAACTATGCATTGGATGAGGACGAATTTTGGAGGGGTGCTTAGGCAACTCTTGGGAAAACTCATCCACATCTTTGAAGATAAGACTTTGGCCGAGAATAGAGGGAGGGAGGCTCAAAATTGAAGTGTGAAAAAGTGTAGAGATTCTAAATTGTGAGGAATTCTTCGAGAGATTGTAAGAGTGGAAGGAAAGTGAGAGATTTCTTCCTCCTTGCTACTTCGAAAAGGAATTTTGTGTGCTGTAAAGAAAGAACTTTGAGGAATTTTCTTGGGGAGAAATTAGAGATAAGTTTATTTATTGTTGTAGTTTGTATGACTTTGATTTTATATATGAATTCCGAGTTTTGTTGTGTTTTCCCCATGAGATCTGAGTAGTTTTCTCTATCTTTCTCCTTGTCTTGAGAATTGTTAAATGGTAATTTAAATTGGTTGAGCCATAAAAATGTTAAAAAAATTGTGATGATCTTTCACTTTGATCGTAATTTACTTTCAATCTGGCCAATTGATGTGTTAAAATATATTGAGTTTTACAACTAAAGTGAAGATTACATCCAAGATTCAGGGAGGTCAAACCTTGGAAGTTGGGTGCAAATAAATAGGAAAATAATATTATCGGGCGTAGAATTGGAGATTGCATTGGAAGTTGGGTGAAAATAAATAAGGAAATAATATTATCGGGCGTAGAATTGGAGATTTTAGAGTGACAGAAATTGGGTGCAAATAAATAGGGAAATGAAATTATCGGGCGTAGAATTGGAGATTTTAGAAAATGACAGACTAAAATCCCCAATTCGGTCGAAGTTGGGTGCAAATAAATAAAGAAATAAAATTATCAGGCGTAGAATTGGAGATTTTAGGGAGACAAACTAAAATCGCCAATTTGGTCCTATCGTTTGGGTGCTGAAGTGTAGAGGTTAGCCCTCAGGCGAGGGGAGCGTGGGAGCTCCGAAGTGAGAGCCGGTATCCTCCCAGCCTAGCCACNTATCGGGCGTAGAATTGGAGCTTTAGAGTGACAGACTAAAATCCCCAATTCGGTCCTATCGTTTGGGTGCTGAAGTGTAGATGTAGCCGAGTGACAGAATAAAATCCTCAATTCGGTCCTATCGTTTGGGTGCTGAAGTGTAGATGTTAGCCCTCAGGCGAAAGGAACGTGGGAGCTCCGAAGTGAGAGACAGTATCCTCCCAGCCTAGCTGCAGATTCAGTAAACAAGCGTAGGATTAGTCAATGTTCTTTATGCCTGGACCAAAGGGTAAAGAATAGGTATGCTCCTATTTGGCACAAAACAATTTGAACTGATTCACTTTATCCATTCACTATAATTTCTTATATATTGACTATCACATTAAAAAATTTATTAATATAGTTAGTTATTTAAGAGTTATTAAAATTATGTATTTATTTCTATTACTTATTAGTGACAGATAAGCAATTTGAACTTCATTGTTGCGTTTAAGTATTGCTTTTCTAAAATCTTAGTTCGTAGTTCTAATATTATTCTCTATGGGATCGATATCAGAGAGCTATATTACCTTAGCGATACGTATACTTGCGTTGATAAGTGTGACTTTACCATTATTGAATATTTTATATACATCTTTATCAAATTTATAANTTTGACAAGATGAAGAATGTTTTCTTATATATTGAATATCACATTAAAAACCTCATTAGTATAATTAGTTATTTAAGATTTATTAAAATTACATATTTATTTCAATTGTCTATTAGTGATAGATAAACAAATTAAATTCCATTATTGTGATTGAGTATTGCTTTTTTTCTAATATCTTAGTTCGTAGTTCTAATATTACTCCCTATGGGACTGATATCTAGGACAACATTAGAGCCCTATATTACTTGAGCGATACGTATACTTGCGTTGATAAGTGTGAATTTACAATTATTGAATATTTAATACATCCATTTTTATCGAATCTATAACTGTGATTAAGTTTTGGTACAGTTGCTGAGGAATTAAATCTTTTAGCAGCAGTATTAAATACTTATATTTTTAAGCATATATAAAGTCACTGTCAAGTTTTTGGCTCCGTTGTCGTGGAGTAAACAAGAATCATAATTAGAGTAACGGACAAAAGTCAAAACACGAGCAAGAAGAGGAATTAAATAAATATGAAGATTTTTAAAACGAAGATTTAAATTATGTTCGACTCAAATTATGTTCGACAAAATTTTTGAAGTTTTGGACATGACAGAAAAAGCTATATCTTTTTGTCCATCAATTGAAAAACCTCATGAGCTTGAGTTGAAGTTACTTGCAGAACATTTGAAGTATGTCTTTTTGGGTGATTCCTCAATATTACCTGTTATAATTTCCTAAAAAATTACTAGTAGAGTTTAATGAAAACTTTAAAGAGTTATAAGAAATCCTTTGGATGGACAATTGCTGATATAAAAAGAATCAATCCTTTAATTTGTATGCATAGAATTCATATGGAAAAGACCTGCAAACCAAGGGCTGATCGTCAGAGGAGATTGAATCCTGTTATGAATGAAGTTATTAAGAAAGAAATTTTAAGGTGGGTAGATGCTGGAATTATTTACCTTATTTCAGATGGTGCATGAGTTAGTCTGATTCACTGTGTTCCTAAGAAAGGAGAAGTGACTGTGAATATGAATGAGCATAACGAGTTAATACCAATAAGACAAGTCATCGTATGGCAAATATAAATTGATTATAGAAAATTCAATCTAGCCACAAGGAAAGATCAATTTCCACTACCCTTTCTAGATCAAATGCTAGATAGACTAGCTGGGCAGAAATAATTTTTTTTTCTCGATGGATATACTGGTTATCACCAAATTCAAATAGTTCCTAAGGATCAAGAGAAAACAACTTTTACTAGCCCTCATGGTAGATTTTTTTTATAAGAATGCCATTTAATTTATGTAATGCTCTTCCTACGTTTCAAGTATGTATGATGCTATTTTTTTGTGAATTAATTGAAAAAAGGGATTGAAGTTTTTATGGATGTTTTTTCATTGTTTGGAACTTCATTTGAATCATGTTTAGAACATTTATCAAAAGTTTTTAAGCACTGTGAAGAAATAAATTTGGTCCTTAATTGAAAAAAAAAGTCAATTTATGGTAGTAGGAGGAATTTTTTTTGGACAATAAATTTCAAAAATTGTATGGAAGTAGACCCTACAAAAATTCAAGTGATCGCTAATTTACCTTACCCAAAAAGTGTTAAGGAAATTAGGAGTTTTTTAGGACATGCTGGATTCTACAGGCGGTATATTAAAAACTTTTCAAAAATTTTTAAGTCTCTATGACGTTTACTTGAAAAAGATGTAGTTTTTAATTTTGATAAAGAGTGCCTAACAGATTTTGAATTTTTAAAATAAAAATTAGTCACAACACCAATTATTGTTTCACCAGATTGGGAAAAATCTTTTGAATTGATGTGTGATGCAAGTAATTATGTTATTGGAGCTATTTTAGGACAAAAGCATGATAAGATTTACAATGTTATCTACTATTCTAGTAGAACTCTTAATGAAACTCAAATTAATTATACCACAACTAAGAAAGAGTTATTAGGAGTAGTATATGCTTTTAATAAATTTAGATCATACTTAATTGGAATTAATGTATTGTGCATACTGATCATTTTGTTATTACATATTTAATGAAAAATAAGGATGCAAAACCAAGATTTATAAGATGGATTCATCTTTTGTATGAAATTGACTTTGTGATAGTAGATAGAAAGGGAGTTGCGAATCAAATTGTGCCTTTAGAAAAAACCACACTATTCTAAAAAAGAGATTAATGAACATTTTTCAGATGAAGAATTGTTTAATATTAATGAGTGGTGTGTTCTATGGTATGCCAGCATAGTGAATTTCATTATTAGTGATATTATACTTTATGGAATGACTACCAACAGAAGAGGAAATTTATATCTGAAAGTAAGACTTATTTTTGGGATGACCTATTTTTATATAACAAGGAAACAATCTTATTATTCAAAGATGTGTGCCTTTAGAAGAAACTTATGAAATTATCTAAAAATGTCATAATTATAATTTTAGGCGACATTTTGGTGTTGACAAAACTAAATGCAAAATTTTGCAATCTGAATTTTATTGGCCTACAATCTTTAAAGATGTTAACGCTTATATCAAAACTCATGATCGATGTTAACGAGTAGGCAATATTTCTAGAAGAAATGAGATGCCCTCAATAATGTGATAAAAGTTGAGATATTTGATATTTGGGGCTTAGATTTCATGGGACCATTTATTTATTTCCAAAATTTATATATTGTTAGCAGTAGATTATGTATCCAAATTGATAGAAGTTGTTGCTTTATCTCGATGTGATACTGAAAGTGTTGCAAATTTTTTAAAAACAAATATATTTTATAGATTCAGGATGTTGAGAGTAATCATAACTGGCAGGAGAAATCATTTCAGAAATGCAAAGATGGAGAAATTATTAAACAAATATCATATTAACCATCGAATTGCTACTACTTATCATCCTCAAATAAGTGGTTTGGCATAATTATTCAATCATGAAATTAAAAGAATATTGAAAAAATCTATGAATCCAACCAAAATGGATTGGTCAATTAAACTTGACTATGTTTTGTGGGCTTATAGGACTGCATACATAACTCCTATAGGAATGTCCCCATACAGGCTAATATTTGGGAAAACTTGTTATTTGCCAGTTGAACTTAAGCATAAAGCATATTGGGCTATTATATAATTTAATTACAATTTAAAAGATGTTGGTGAGAAAGATTATTGCAATTAAATGAGCTTTAAGAGATAATGAATGCATATTAGGAAAGTGCTAAGATTTATAAAGAAAAGATGAAGATGTGGCAAGATCAGAGAATTCTTACTAAAAATTTTGAGCCAGGACAACAAGTTTTCCTTTATAATGCAATGTTAAGATTTTTTCTAGGCAAACTGATGAGCCCAATTATTGTGATGAAAGTTTATCCCTTTGGAGCTGTGGATATCAAAGATCCTAAAAATGATAAAGTGAATGGTCACAAGCTGAAACCCTATTTTTTAGGTGACCAACTTAAACTGAATGATCTTAAGTTGTTGGGTCAACCAGAATAAGCATTGATTACGTCATGCTGACGACATAAAACCAAGCACTCTGTGGGAAGGAACCCATGGTTATTTGTGTGTTTATTTTGAATGTTATGTTGTTGTGTTTGATTTAGAAAATTTTGGAAGTATCATTAATATAAAATTATTTAGTGATTATTCCAAGACCTTAAAAGATGAATTAGACATGTTAGAATGAGTATTTGGAAGTTAAGTTGACCTGTGCTAAATTGAGCACTACCACTTAGGCGCAACATTCGGTGCTTAAGCGTGATAGTTAAAAACATGAGCAAATTTCAGTTTTTAGAAGTATTAACCGTGATTTGGATAGCTTTAACGTGGGATAGCAGTTTTGAGATCTGCTTAGGAGTTATACGGCGGTTTAGAGCCTATAAATAGAAGGGTTATGTGAGGATTTATACCACAATTCAATTATAACCCTAAATTATAAGTGAGAAAAGAGAGTTTTGGAAAAATTTCATCTTGGGAGATTGATTTTAAGAAAAAGGAAGAAGCAATAAAAAAGAAGTTTATTAGTTGAAGTGCGCAAGAGTTGTACAACGGTTTTCTAGTCGTTAGTATCGAAGGAATATCAGAGAAAATTACTAAAATTGAGGCTCATGTGGCTTCAATTAAGGCAAAAGTGATGGAAGTTAACACAAAAAAATCAAAATTTGTGCACTGACGCTTAAGCACCAAGTCCCTGTGCTTAAGCATTGCCTATACCAAGAGACAGGTGCTTATGTGTCAAACCATTCACGCTTAAGTGTCGGTTCACGTAAACCGGTTCACGAGCGATTTAAAGTGACAAATCAGTCCAAAAATCTCCATTTTTGCACCTCGACTCTGTCTCCTACCTCTAGATTTCATGGTTTTGAGTTTATGACACGCCATATTTTGAAGATTTCTTGGTGATTTGAAGAAAAAATTGCTAGATTTGATATCCTTGAGGTAAGAGCTTCACTTCTACGTAAATTTTTTTATTTCACCATGTATTTTTAGAACATTATAAATCTACCCAAAAATCACTATTCATGGTGCAAAGTTGAGAAAAATGTATGGAAAATATGTAGATTTGGTAGTTTAAGCTTTCAAGAGTTAAGTTTAATGATTTAGAGTTGAGATGGAAATTTATTGTGAATTTTCTGTGATTTTTAGAAATAGCACCAAGGATGAAGACGAGCAAGGGAAAAGCTTAGTTTGATTCAAGCAAGTTTGTTAGTACTAGAGCTCAGGATCAATACAATAATGTACTGCAATAGAGAAGGTTGATTCCTGAGCGTTGTTTCAAGAGTCTGGGAAGAGCTGTAGAGGATTTGATTGTTCAACGCCAATGGGAGGGGTTTTGTTGTTTTTTTGTTGTGATAGTTATTTCAGTTGTTTGAAAGTTCTATACAAATCTCCCCGAGGTTGAAGAAGAAGGAGTCGTGGATAGAGGAAAGATAATGCCTTTCTTATTTGAGGTAATAAATCAGTTTTATCATTTGCCCCCGAGTACTTTATGTTTTTATTTGAGCTATAGTCCAAATGAGGAGAAGTTAGACGAAATTATTTCATCATTGACTGGAGGAAGAGGATTATGGAAAATCACCAATGAAAGGAGAGTCAACTTTCCCACTTCGAAGTTAGATGCCACTACAAAGGCATGACACTATTTTTTTTTTGCCCGCCTGCTGCCTATCAACCATCTTAGTGAAGTGACTCGTGATCAAGCTACTTTGAACTATTGTATTCAGAAGTTCAAGCCCATCGACATTAGAGCTTTGATTCATAAGGTTATTACCAGTTTTGTTGTCGTTGCTACCACTGCAGGTTTGGGATTCACATCCTTGATCTTTTCATTATGTGAGTAAGTTAGAGTAAGATTTGATAGCTGGGAGGAGATATTACAGTCACTCAAGCCTATTACTTGTGTGAATGTGAAGTCTTATTCACATCATTCATGGAGACGTGGATTTTCTAGTAGTTCAGCTGCTTCGACATCTTAAGCTTTTACTTCACCTGTTTCTACACCACAGGGTTGGACTTCTGGATCTGATTCTCAGTCACAACTATTGCAGAGGATTTTGGACAACGTTAATTATGCTGCTAATAAGACATTAAATTTAGAAATTTTTATAGAGCATATACGTGGATATATGAGAAGACGTAGTGATTACGAGGAAGAATACAATTCATGTATGGAAAGCCTCATGAGAGGTAACCAGAGTGTAGTTTTCTCTCAATATCTGAGATATCCATCATATGTGCCTGCAACTTCTTAGCATAGTGATGAGAGTGATGCTGAGGAAGATGATGATTAGACTGGTTCTATAGCTTTGTTTAGTTTTTTTTATGTATTGATGTGACCTATTTGTGGTGCAGTTATACTATACTTTTATTGTGTTTTGAGTTGTATTTGTTGAGATTGTTAGTTTTGTTTGTGTTTTGTTTTGTTAGATACTACTGTGATGTATTTTTGTTTTTGTGGTAGTAATTGTGCTAATTTTTTTATTTAGTGTATTCAGTTAGTTTAAGTTGAACTTAGTTTTGAATCTTATGAAAGCTTAGAATATTGCTAACTCTTACTTAAAACTTAATGTTTAACATTTTCAATTTACTACTAGATATTTTCTTTATGTTGCAGTTGTGAATGTTTTTTAGTGTGTTTATTTGTGTTTTATGTTATCCTCCATTGCCTAGAAGTCTAATAAATCTCTATATATTAAGTAGATTAAAATTTGATCAATTTAATTTTCACTCCTGTTTTTAATCTTTGTACTTGTATATTAGGATGTAAAAATTCCTGTTAGCATGTTATTTTTAAGTTTCATTCCTGCCAATATACATATGAGGCTAAAACGTTTTATTTTATTAAAAATTTAAGTTTGGGAGAGGGGATGAAAATTTTTTACAAACTTGAAATTTATTTATTCTCAAATGTATTTCAAATAAATTTGATTTTAATTTGAAGAAAAATGATTATGTATTAAAGTTATATTAGAGAAGTAAAATTTTGAGTATAAAAATGAGTGAGTTTAGTTAAAATTTATAGTAATGAAGAAAAACTTAAAGTTAAAATTGTTTAGTGGGAAATAATAAATGTAGTGTAACTATCTTTAATAAGAAAAATTATCTTTTTGAAAAATATAGAAGAATTAGACTTTTATTTTCAAAACTTAAATTTCTTTTAATGAATGTAATTTTTAAAAACTATTATTATGTTTTTAAGTAAAGGAAATATATCAACTCTTTGCTTTGGGAAAGAAAGAATGGAATTCAAAATCATCAAAGACCTATCCAGTTATAATAATCTTTGCTTGAAAAAAAAGAGAGAAAAGAACAGTTGAAAAGGGGAGGAGAAGCTTAAGGATTAAAGCCTAATAAAAAATTTGTTTCACATCTGATCTTTTTAAAGTATAAGACTTGAGAAACTCTTAAGCTTAAAGATATAATATAGTAAGTAAAATTATGCTTAATAAAAATTTTTAAGTGGAGAGGATAAAATGCCTAAACTCTATATTTGGAGAATCTACAATATTTCTAAACTAGATTGAAACTCATATTTTCATACTTCTTTACATTAAAAATTTCTAAACTCTAAGTTAGTGTCATTCACTAATATTTCTTCTAAATTAGACTACTATATTTCTACATCAAAATTTTAGAAACTCCTAATGATACTCATATACATAATCTACTCATTTAGTTTTTAAGAGATTAGAGTGTCACTTGAGGATAAGTAACATTTTAAGTTTGGGGGATTTTGATAGACCTAAAATATAGTGTTTTTCGTACAAATTTTTATACATATTTTTGAGATATTACACTTTAATGAAAGATATTTGTGTGTTTTTATTTCAGGTACAATCAAATGATGAAAAATAGTAAAAAGAGTGAAAATGATCAAATTTGGAGCAAAAATGAAAAAATGCAAAAATGAACTGAGGCTTTTCCCGGATTGGCGCTTACTCATCAGTTATACAAAGAGAGATTTGTCTAATCGCCAGGTACCCCGTACTTAAGTTCCCAAGATAGTTATTTGATGATTACTTTGGACAAATTTTTGAAGAGGTGTTTGACGTAACCCTTAGTAAAAACATGGGAAATAGTTCATGGTCACGAAAATTCATTCAATTGGTTATTGAAAGGAGGCAACTTCTAGAAGATTCAATGAATGAAACCACATTTTGAAGAGACACCAATGAACCCCTTGGATTTTTATTAAAGAAGACTTGGATCATCAGAAAAAGATGCCATCAACAACTAATCACCAATCATTCATCCATTCCAAGTAACCGCCGCCGCCGCTTCTGCCAATCACCGCTCCCCTCGTCCACCTTTTCTTTTTTATTTTGATTTTTAGTTTGTATTGTGAGTGAAGGAAGAGAATTCAAAGGAACTTCAAGACATTTGGTGAAGAGGATTTGAGATAAGTGTTTATCCTTGTGACTTCATTTGGTTTTAATTTAGACTTCTTTTTTTTGCATGATTTCTACTTTTATACTCAAGTGTGGTTGTGTTTTCTCCATGAATTTTGAGTAGTTTTCCTTATCTTTTTCCTTAAAATGATAAGTGGTTAAGTATTGAAAGGAATTTGTGTGAAGTATTAGACTTTAATGTTGGAAGAAGTTGTGATGATTTTAAACCTTGTATTTCATTTACTTCTTCATTTGGCCAATTAAGATGTTAGTACATGTTATGAGATCATGTAAGATCCAAGATAATATTGTGTCAGTCAACAAATGGTAAGGATCACATTTGATTTCATGGATGAGAATGTAGTTCATGGGGTTGAGTGCAAATAAATAGGGAAAATAAACTTTTCAAGGGTGTAGTTTAGAGGACTGTAGAGTGATAGACTAAAGCCCCCAATTTGATTTATAGTTTTAGGTTTTTATACGAGATGTTAGCCCCCAGGTGGAGGGAGAAGATAGAACGCCAGAGTGAGAGCTAATATCTTCCCTACCTAACCAGTTTTCGGGACTATTCAAACTATAGATTAGTCAATATTCCTTATATCATCTCTATAACGGTAAAGAATATGATTGCTCCTATTTGACACAACACAATTATAATACTGCCATCCCAGAATTTCTATACTTGTTACTTATTCATGATAAGGAAAAAGATATTTTATTTATATTTCCTTCATCTTGCAAGTATTTAGTTAAGTTAATTAGTTTCTTACTTTATTTTCAATTTTCAAAAATTTACAAAAAGAATCAAATTTTCATTCCCATTTTAGTATCTTGAGTTTAAGTAAGAATATTTTGATAAGTAGAATTTATTTTTTTGTAAAGTTGCATATTGTATTTTATCCCTGTGGTTTTGATATTCGGGGCTTAATCAAAAAGTTCTATAATACTTGCTAACAATACGTATACTTGCGTAGTATCCCATAATTAAATATTATAACTTTATTCTTCTTTGCTTCAAAGTGAAAAATTTACCTAGCTTTTGCTTGGGATCAAGTTTTTGGCTTTGTCACAAAGTAAAAATCATTATTAAGGAAATTAAGCATATAATTAAATACATCGCATTTAACATCTATATAGAACATTGGGATCAGTCTCCTTGGTGGCTCTCCCACCGGCGTTCTCACTAGTGCTTCTATGACATTCCCGGGAGAGCTACCACTACTAGCTCGCCTCCCTTATTTATTAGGTAATTGTCTACCCCATATTGAACGATAGATTTTCTTAAAATGCCCTAGCCATGCCACAACTCTCTCATGCTCATGCCGGTGAAACCCTTGCTGCCGGTGACCCTATGAGTGCTGCCCTTCATCATCATTCTCTCCTTACACTTGCACAACTCCACTTCACGTTCAACCAGTAAGCTCTAACCTCACCTTTGCTATGTCAAATGCTGATGAGTTACATGAATAGACACCGATGTACCAAATCTTACCGTCAACTAAGTTGGTCGTACAACACAAGTATACATGTCAAGTAATAATGAATTTAAAGAGTACTGAGCATTGATCTCTTAAGGATAATGCCCAAATATTTCTGCTAGGCAAATTTCTAGTTTACTAAATTGCTAATTCTTGTTTGAATTGTTCAAAATTAACATATGAATTCAACAGTCCTGAAAAGACAATAAAAAGAAATAGCATAAAAAGGTGTCGAGTTTTTTTCAATTATGCAAGATTCATACTCATGTGACATAGTTCAGGTAGTTTCTTGTAGTTTTTCTTTGGGTCCCAACTATAGTTGACAACCAAGGATATAATGTTCTATTTAAGCCTATGTCGAGGTCAAAAGAATACTAGAATGCATAAAGTTAAAGCTTCATCCTTTCCCATGACATTCTACAAATTTGTTCTGATCCTTATAATGGTTGCAAAATCCTACTGAAATGTATCTATCTTCTCGGGATTTTGATCCTTATAATGGTTGTAGAATCCTACTGAAATGTATCTATCTTCTCGGGATTTTGAGGTTAACCTTTTTGTTTCTTTATGCAATGGTTAGAGGTCATAGATTCATGAAAAACTTTTACTTTCCTATCGAGTTTGATTATTAGAAGGTTAACGCGTCAATATGAATCATTTATGCTCAAAAAGAGGTCGAGGGAGCAAAGAATCCATAAAAAGACAACGACAAGAATTACACAAGACTTACATCATAGAAATATGAGACAAGATTAATTACATTGCATGATAAAAGAAAACATAAGTATTGTTATTGCAAGTATAAGGATGGGAGATGATGTAAGAAGTCGAGGAAACTCCAAAAAGAGACAAACAATCCTTTATAATACATCAAGTTTCTTTATGTATATCACAAATATCTATGGATCTCTCTCATACAAATGCATATAATCTCACTTTAAAATATGATAAAAAATATCAAACAATCATAAAAAAGATAAAATAAACAATAAAATTACTCTTTCGAGCGAAGCCAACGAAGAAATTTTACCAAATGCTCCAAAGACTCCCAAGCCATTGNACATATAATCAAATACATCGCATTTAACATCTATATAGAACATCGGGATCAGTCTCCTTGGTGGCTCTCCCACCAGCGTTCTCACTAGTGCTTCTGTGACATTCCCGGGAGAGCTACCACTACTAGCTCGCCTCCCTTATTTATTAGGTAATTGTCTACCCCATATTGAACGATAGATTTTCTTAAAAGGCCCTAGCCATGCCACAACTCTCTCATGCTCATGCCGGTGAAACCCTTGCTGCCAGTGACCCTATGAGTGCTGCCCTTTATCATCATTCTCTCCTTACACTTGCACAACTCCACTTCACGTTCAACCAGTAAGCTCTAACCTCACCTTTGCTATGTCAAATGCTGATGAGTTACATGAATAGACACCGATGTACCAAATCTTACCGTCAACTAAGTTGGTCGTACAACACAAGTATACATGTCAAGTAATAATGAATTTAAAGAGTACCGAGCATTGATCTCTTAAGGATAATTCCCAAATATTTCTCCTAGGCAAATTTCTAGTTTACTAAATTGCTAATTCTTGTTTGAATTGTTCAAAATTAACATATGAATTTAACAGTCCTAAAAAGAAAATAAAAAGAAATAGCAGAAAAAGGTGTCGAGTTTTTTTCAATTATGCAAGATTCATACTTCTGTGCCATAGTTCAGGTAGTTTCTTGTAGTTTTCCTTTGGGTCCCAACTATAGTTGACAACCAAGGATATAATGTTCTATTTAAGCCTATGTCGAGGTCAAAAGAATACTAAAATGCATAAAGTTAAAGCTTCATCCTTTTCCATGACATTCTACAAATTTGTTCTGATCCTTATAATGGTTGCAGAATCCTACTGAAATCTATCTCTCTTCTCGGGATTTTGATCCTTATAATGGTTGCAGAATCCTACTGAAATGTATCTATCTTCTCGGGATTTTGAGGTTAACCTTTTTGTTTCTTTATGCAATGGTTAGAGGTCATAGAGGTCATAGATTCATGAAAAACTTTTACTTTCCTATCGAGTTTGATTATTAGAAGGTTAACGCATCAATATGAATCATTTATGCTCAAAAAGAGGTCAAGGGAGCAAAGAATCCATAAAAAGACAATGACAAGAATTACACAAGACTTACATCATAGAAATATGAGAGAAGATTAATTACATTGCATGATAAAAGAAAACATAAGTATTGTTATTGCAAGTATAAGGATGGGAGATGATGTAAGAAGTAGAGGAAACTCCAAAAAGAGACAAACAATCCTTTATAATACGTCAAGTTTCTTTATGTATATCACAAATATCTATGGATCTCTCTCATACAAATGCATATAATCTCACCTTAAAATATGATAAAAAATACCAAACAATCATAAAAAAGATAAAATAAATAATAAAATTACTCTTTCGAGCGAAGCCAACGAAGAAATTTTACCAAATGCTCCAAAGACTCCCAAGCCATTGAGTCAACACCCTCTAGGCAAAAAGTGCTATCATAATCACAAAAATATGTTTTTATACATAGGTCATACTTTAGAGATCCTAAATAGGCATTAAATTCCTCTAAATTAGTCAAAATTTTAAAATTTTGAGTTTTCGCAGGGTGGTGCGCGTGTGCCTGCAGGCAGGAATGTTTGTGTGCCTAGTTGAATTTGGCAAGCTCTAGCCAATTTTGGCAAGTGATGGCTTCAGTTGTGGCAGCTTGCACCATAAGTGCACACATGCCAGTGCAACTGGTTGCACATGTGTGCACAGACAAGATGAATTTGGCAAGTCGGGAGCCTCGATTTGGCAAGTCTGACANATGCAGGCAGGAATGTTTGTGTGCCTAGTTGAATTTGGCAAGCTCTAGCCAATTTTGACAAGTGATGGCTTCAGTTGTGGCAGCTTGCACCATAGGTGCACACATGCCAGTGTAACTGGTTGCACATGTGTGCACAGACAAGATGAATTTGGCAAGTCGGGAGCCTCGATTTGGCAAGTCTGACAAGTAAGTGATAGATGCAGTAGCATACACTGTGGGTGCTTGAAAACAGCCTCACTTGAGTTGCGTACGTGCGCCCGTGCACATAAGTAGCACTGGAGGTGTGTGCAAGACATCACCAGCAGTGTGCGTGTAGGTGTAGAGTTTGCAGTTGCAAGTACATGCAAAGCAAATAAGAATACAATTATTATATTTAAATATGGGATACTAAGTAAAGTATACGTATCATTATCAAGTAATATAGGACTTTTTGATTAAGCCCTGAATATTGACTAATAGTGACAACAACACTATTCATCTAAAAATCAGAAGAAATTAGATAACAGTTTCTACTTAGCAAAATATTCTTACTCAAACTTTAGATGCTATAATAGGAATGAAAGTTTAATTCTTTTTGTAATTTTTTTAATATTTGAAAATAAAGTAAATAACTAACTAATATTAACTAGACACTTGTAAGATGAAGATAATATAAAAAAATATCTTTTTCCTTATCATGAATCAGTACAAGTATAAGAATTCTGTTGTGAAACTATTCAAATTGTGTTATGCCAGATAAGAGCAATAATATTCTTTACCCTTATTAGAGATGATATAAAAATATTAGCTAATTTAAAATTTGAATGGTCTTGAAGGCGGGTTAGGTAAGGAAGATACTAACTCTCACTCTAGAGTTCCCGCTTCTCCCTACACCAGGAGGCTAACTTCTAGTATCAAGACCTAAAACTATAAAAAAAATTGAGGGCTTTAGCCTGGCACTCTAAAGTCCTCTAATTCTACCCCCTTCAAAGTTTATTTCCTTATTTATTTGCACTGAATAATATGAATTACATTCTCATCCATACAATTTCATGTGATTCTTACCATTTGTTGACTGAGACAATACCATCTCGGATCTTACATGTTCTCACAACATATATTAACATCTTAATTAGTCAAATCAAGAAGTAAATAGCCAAATTAAGAAGTAAATGACGTACAAGGTTTAAAATCATTACTTCTTCCAGCATTAAAGACTAATTCTTCACATTACTTTTATCTAATACTTAATCACTAATCATTTTAAGGAAAACAATAAAGAAAACTATTCATAATTCATAGAAAAAACACAACCACACTTAAGTTTAAAAGTAGAAATCATGCAAACAAACAAGAAGTCAAAATTAAAACCAAATGTAGTCACAAAGATACAAACTTATCTCAAATCCTCTCCACCAAAGTCTTGAAGTTCCTTTAAATCTTTTCCTTCACTTACAATATAAACTACAACTTAAAATAAAAAAAAGTGGCTGCGACGATGGCCATGGGCTGTTGAGGCGGCGTGTGAAATGGAATTGGCGATGATGGATGAGCGCTCTCGTCCACCTTAATCCAAGTCTTCCTTTAAAATTTCCCAAAAGGTACTTTGGTGTCTCTACAAGATGTGTCCACATTCAATGAATCTTCTAGAAGTTGCCTTCTTTCAAAATTAAATTGANAACTTTTATCAAATACTTAATCACTAATCATTTTAAGGAAAACAATAAAGAAAACTACTCATAATTCATGGCAAAAACACAACCACACTTAAGTTTAAAAGTAGAAATCATGCAAACAAACAAGAGATAAAAATTAAAACCAAATGTAGTCACAAAGATACAAACTTATCTCAAATCCTCTCCACCAAAGTCTTGAAGTTCCTTTAAATCTTTTCCTTCACTTACAATATAAACTACAACTTAAAATAAAAAAAGTGGCTGCAACGATGGCCATGGGCTGTTGAGGCGGCGTGTGAAATGGAATCGGCGATGATGGATGAGCGCTCTCCTCCACCTCAATCCAAGTCTTCCTTTAAAATTTTCCAAAAGGTGCCTTGGTGTCTCTACAAGATGTGTCCACATTCAATGAATCTTCTAGAAGTTGCCTTCTTTCAAAATTAAATTGAATGAATTTTCGTGTCCATTCACTATTTCCCACATTTTCACCAAGGCTTATTTCAAACACCTCTTAAAAATTTCATCCAAATGCATTGAATCATCAAGTAAATACTTCTAGTGCTTATGCGCGGGGTACTGAGCGCTTAGGCACAACTTTTTCTGTTTCGCTAACTTGTAAGCGCTACTCTTGGGCGCTCAGATGTCTCAGTTCAATTTCACACCTTCTTCATTTTTGCTCCAAATTTGATCCTTTTTCACTCATTTCACCATTTCTCATCCATTTGATTGTACCTAAAAAAACACACAAATACATTTCGTTAAAACACAATATCTCAAAAAATAGGTACAAAAATATGTACATAAAGACTATATATTTTAGGTGTATCAAAATCCCCCAAACTTAAAATATTACTTATCCTCAAGTAATACTCCAATCCCTTAAAACCAAATTAAGTAGATTATGCACATGAGTTTCTATAGGATATTCTAAAATTTTGATCTACAAATATAGTGGTCCAATTTAGAAAAAAACATTAGTACATAAGACCAACATAGAGTTTAGAAATTTTTAATATAAAGAAATCTGAAAATATGAGTTTCTATCTAGTTCGTAAATATTATAAATTCTCCAAATATAGAGTTTAAGCATTCTATATTCTTCACTTAAAAATTTTTATTAAAAATAATTATACTTGTTATATTATATTTTTAAGCTTAAGAGTTTCTCAAGTCTTATACTTTAAAAATATTTGATGTGAACTAATTTTTTATTAGACACTAATCCTCAAGCTTCTCCTCCCTCTTTCAACCTTTTTTTTATTTTCTTTTCAGGTGAGGATTACTATATCTAAATAGGTCTTTACGGATTTTGAATTCCACTCCTCCTTCCTAAAGCAAAGTTCTTATATAAAAATTTTACTTAAGAATATAATACTAGTTTTGAAAATTATTTTTAATAAAAATTGAAAATAAAAGTCTAACCCTTCTAAAATTTTCAAAAATACAATTTCTCCTATTGAAGATTGTTACACAATAATTACCATTTCCACACTAAAAATTGTTAACTTTAAGTTTTTATTCATTGTTATAAGTTTTAACTTAATTCTTTTACTCATTTCTATATTCAAATTTTTTCTTCCCTAATATAACTTCATATACATAATCAATTTTTTTTTTTTCAAATCAAAATCAAATTTATTTATATTACACTTGAGAATAAATAAAATTCAAGTTTTTAGAAAATTTTTCATCGCTCCCCCCCAAACTTAAATTTTTAATAAGATAAAACATTTTAGCATCACACAAACACACACACACAGATATANCAGATGTAGTAGTATACACTGTGGGTGCTTGAAAACAGCCTCACTTGAGTTGCGTACGTGCGCCTGTGCACATAAGTAGCACTGGAGGTGTGTGCAAGACAGCACCAGCAGTGTGCGTGTGGGTGTAGAGTTTGCAGTTGCAAGTACATGCAAAGCAAATAAGAATACAATTATTATATTTAAATATGGGATACTACGTAAATTATACGTATCATTATCAAGTAATATATGACTTTTTGATTAAGCCCTGAATATTGACTCATAGTGATAACAACACTATTCATCTAAAAATCAGAAGAAATTAAATAACAATTTCTACTTAGCAAAATATTCTTACTCAAACTTTAGATGCTATAATAGGAATGAAAGTTTGATTCTTTCTGTAATTTTTTTGATATTTGAAAATAAAGTAAATAACTAACTAATATTAACTAGACACTTGTAAGATGAAAATAATATAAAAAAATATCTTTTTCCTTATCATGAATCAGTACAAGTATAAGAATTCTGTTGTGGAACTATTCAAATTGTGTTATGCCAGATAAGAGCAATAATATTCTTTATCCTTACTAGAGATGATATAAAAATATTGGCTAATTTAAAGTTTGAATGGTCTTGAAGGCGGGTTAGGTAAGGAAGATACTAACTCTCACTCTAGAGTTCCCGCTTCTCCCTACACCAGGAGGCTAACTTCTAGTATCAAGACCTAAAACTATAAAAAAAATTGGGGGTTTTAGCCTGCCACTCTAAAGTCCTCTAATTCTACCCCCTTCAAAGTTTATTTCCCCATTTATTTGCACTGAATAATATGAATTACATTCTCATCATACAATTTCAGGTGATTCTTACCATTCGTTGACTGAGACAATACCATCTCGGATCTTACATGTTCTCACAATA